>WTSP01010574.1:101901-146343 GCA_025331215.1 Actenoides lindsayi | reverse complement strand
GCTATCAGATTAGTCAAGCATGATTTCCCCTTACGGAATCCATGTTGACTACTCGTGATAAGCCTCCTTTCCTCCACGTTCTTTGAGATGGTGGCAAGAACAAGCCGTTCCATCACCTTTCCAGGGACGGAAAAATAAAAGTAACGATGACTGTGCATTATACACTTCATTCAATTTCATTGCTTAAAGACAGAACAGGGTCATGTTTAGAGAATCCAAAGAAAAACAGAGTATCTTTTATTAAAATTAATATAATATATGCACACACATACATGTGCACCCTGAAGCATGGGTGGAATGCTCCAGCTGCTGCTCCCTGTCTCTTTCTTAAGGGGCAGTCTTTGAATTACAGTGGCTGATTTATTTAATTTGCACCTAATTTTCAGTCCTCCATGTGACTACCTGTGTATTTCAGAGCAATATGAGAGAATTTAGGCTAACATTCCTGCTGTCTAGTAAAACACTTGCTATGGCGTCATTTGTTTACATAAACCTAAAGCAAAGACACTTCACAGTTTTCAGCTTATTCTTATCACTCCCAGTATTTTATCATGTTGTTCATGTTAATTTTTCTTCTTCTTCGTACCCTTTCATTGACTGTAGAGTTCTTATTTGTAGAAAGACATTTTTTACTGAAAAACTTCACTTTCCCAGTGCTTCCCAGGTTCTTTCTAATTCAGAATAGCCTCAGTAATTTGGACTATGAAGCTGTACTGCAATATGTAGGTTGTATCTGTTCCTGAACAGGATAAAGAGCAGAAAACTCAGGAGATATACTGTATGACCCTAAACACACCAAATAATAAATCAAACAAGAATTATTTTTTTAACTGATAGAAGTTACTGTGTCAAACTAATCAAGGCCAGGTTCAAACAGGACCTGTGGTAAAAGATAGTGTCGCAAATAATCTGCTGCACCACGGTGGGTATCATGTCACTCAAATAAACAGATTTATTTAAGTGTAATGTGGTAGAAAGTTTGGCCTATCACCTACATTAGCAAGGACAGTGTACTGTATTTGTAAGTAAGTTCCATAATCCCATGACAATACTACATATTTACTTGTTGACTGAACTGGGAAAAGAAAATAATCAGCCAGAGTTTGAAAAAAAAGTTACTGAAGTAGGAATCAGAATGGAAGTCTTTCCCCAGCCAGAAATAGCTGTTAAATACAGTCCTGACCTCCGTCTTGGACATGTCCTAAGTTTTATCTCTGGTTTGGCTGTAGCCCGGTGAATAAAGCATTTTCTTAATATGTGATGTATACATTTGTCTTATGACAAAGGGATCAATCAAACACTAATTATGTTGTGATATGAGATCAGAGGAGGTTAAGCCAAACAAAATTCTCCTAGATATGAGAGCACGAGTCAATCATTCTCCTGCCTTATTTGGAATAATAATCTTAAAATTTGGGTCACAGGTAATCTAAGATTGGTTATGCTCCATCTTTCCTGTTGAAAATATTCCCATTCTGAATTACACGACAAAATTACATGAGATTCATCCACATGAGTGTCCCAAACTAAGTTAAAGGTATAATGTTGATCTGCCTTTTCTCCTCTCTTGCCCAATTAAGTATTAATTTATGCAAACTAGTATAAATGTAGTAAGTTAAAACAAGAAACATCTGCTCTTCCATAGTCCACTGACTAGGGCATGAACACAGGAGCCTATGAGAAACATTATGACACATGAAAGTCTCTCTTTAAAATGTATTTCCACAGTGGTATATACTACTTTGGATTTTATCAGTTTACTAGAGACAACAGCTCATCCAAAATTAGCCATTCATGTTATTTCTTTTATACGTACAATGATACACATTAGCAGTAACAATAAGCTTGATTGCTTTGTTCAATCAAATCCAGCATCCTGAAAGTGATGTCTCTTCTTTATTACCTGGTTTCAGTTACAGTTTTCAGCTTTTGTAAAATGGTAAAATGTATCTGATTTCAAGAGAAATTTTGTGAGTAAAATGAATTTAGCCTCACCTGTCATGCTGATCACTTCTCCAGCAGAAAAATCTCGTGTGTCCTGACTTTTACGTAGAATTGACTCCTTATAAACTGTTTTGCTGTACACAAGGACTTAAAGACACCATTTAATATCAAGAATGTCTATCAATTGAAACACAATTATGTCACTCAGAATTTAAGCATACTACTAAATATTATGTTGTTTTAACTATGGTTAAATAGACTTTTCTATTGAAATTGTTGTCTTAAGTGAACAAAAATGCAGGAACTATGCACTGCAGTTAGAAACACTTTGGTATTACTAAGTGCTAAGAAGTCAGTCACTCAAGGGAGTAGATTGAAATAGTGTTTGCATTCTTTAATAACATGGAATAGTTTTATTTAAGAAAATATCCCACTGATTTGAGTGTAAGAGGCTAATTTTGCTTTTAAATCACCAGACTCCCACCCATAAAGAACAAAAGCCACTTCAAAAAGACTAGCAGATTATCAGACTCATCTCCACCCAAGATGACAGCTCTTCCCAGATCTGAACATCATTTGACATTAACCCCAAGGGAGAAGCCAAAAAATGACGCAGAGAGAAGGGAGAGGCAACAACCTCCTAAAGCAGATCTGCCTTTATTCTTTTGCCAGTAGCTCTGCTTGTACTCTGCTCTCCCAGCCCCACTTACGCCCTGCCCCTGCAAGGTGGCCCTACTTTCCAGCTGCTGGAGTCCCATCCATGGTGAGTAGCACAGGGAAAATGGATATTGAGTAGTTCAGCAAAAGTAGAAGAGCTCTTCATGAGATGGGTACAAGGGGAAAAAATTATATAAACTTCTGATTTTGTTAATTCACTAAGCCCCAAAGAGTCTTCTTTTTGATGTGATTTTGGTGGGAGGAATTTTTCCATTTTGGGAGAAGCAAAAAATTTACTCCAACAATGTTCTGTGACAAAAATATCAAAGAGCTGAAGAATGGCAGGACTCATGTACTGTAGTATGTAGGCAAGAAGCATAAGAGGACTGGAACAAAAAGATGTGGATCATCAGAGAAGACCCTAACCCAGACCTGTGGAGAATTGAAGTTGAAATGTTTGGAGTTAGGAGACTGACATGATAGTGGGCCAGATAAAAATTTGCTTGATGGAATTGTGGGCTGGTGTAAGAAACTGAGCCAAGAGACCAGCTTACAAGGAGAAGTGAAAGAAGAGCTGGCAACTGTTACTGTCCGTTTTTGCTTCCAGACTTTAGAACTGAGACTCCTGAGCCTCACCATTAATTTGGTAGCACTAAACACTTGTCAAATACATGGACAAAACACTTGTTCACCAGCAATGATCTGTCATTTCAAGTACCATAATTCCACACAATGCTTTTTGCCTTCTGTTCATGGCTGAAGTATCACCAGAGGATATGCAGGGTTGCAGAGAGGCAAGGTTGGGAAAAAGGACATCCCAGCCTCATGTCCAGTTCCTAGAAAATAGTGCATGCATGCATCTTGTGCAAAAGAATATTCTTATGTTTGAAAATTCACACTCAGGAGCAGGATGGTTCACGTGACCTAATTTAGCCATTTAAACAATGCAAAAGTCATTAACTGCAAGATCACAGACTATTTTTATCCCTAAGACATCTTAGCCAGAGCAGAAAGTAGACCTGCTCTAATGAGAAATCAAAGCTGTGTGCTGAATGAGCCTGATTACAGGACTTGTACTTATTGCACATTTTTGAAAGAAAGAAGTAATAAAGCAGAAGTACAAAAGCTGGTCTCATACTCAAGACAGCAAACTTACTCCAGGGAGCTGGATCCTACCTTTGCTTCTACCACAGGATTCCTACATTACATCAGTTTGGCAGATTTTTGAAAATTTTTTTTTTAAATTTGAAATTTGAAAAATAAGATGTTATATTATGTAGTGTTGTAAAGCTCAAAGAGATTGGAACAAGTAAAACTTCAAGCATTACATTTATGTATGCTCATAACCATCATTGCTACCCAGCTTCATACAACCACGTTCTGCTCCGATGGCCCCTCTGCAGAAATTCCTTTTACCCATGTAGCAAATGACACTGGGATGCTTTCATAAAGGTCACATGACACCACCTCCATGGTAAAAAAAAAGACATCTAAGTAACCTGACCAGGCATAAAGTATCACTGCTATTCAAAGCTTCTGATAAATACTGTAGAACATTTGTCTTTGAAAGCACAAGACAGCTCTGAAATGTTTTCTCTGAGCATTCACAGCTGCCCATATAAGTCAGCCTCTAGGAGTTTCAAGCTGGTTATCAGCTCTGGACTTGGCAGATTTGTCTTCCAGACAAGCTTCAGGCATCTTCTGCACTACATATACAGATAGATGCAGTCTGTATGCCTTAGGGCCTGCATCTGTATAATGGAATTAATATAGTCCTCATCTTCATATACAAGGTGCCATATTGAATTAACCACTTTCTTGTGTGAAGCACACCAAGTACTATGGTAATACGGAGAAGCACCTGAATCAACTTCCATTTCTCCCTTCAGAGAATGTTTGAACAATGTGTAGCCAACAAGGCATGGCACTGCACATTGTACAACATGCACAAAATATCAAATTAAGGTTGTGAGGGCAACATTTATTCTGTCATTTTCTATGTTATGAATTCTGGCCTCTGCAGCCTTAATGTTCTTTTAATATTGTTTCTCAGAAGAATGCTTTTATAAAAATGCCATTTATGTATCCACCCATATAATAACATTTTATTATTTTGTCAAAGTCAAAAGACATATTGGGTTTTTTGATACAGCTAGCTAATGTTTTTTTAAGTAGACTATACATAGCTTGCTTGAATATCTTAAACTAAAAAAGAAACTCCATACTCCTGTAAATTTTCATTAATTCTTCATAGAAACACCTACGAATACAGACTAGAAAAAAAGAATATTACTAATACAACCCTCAGATTTTAGAAATACACTCGTCTCAGTTTCATAGAGGTGTTAGAACTTATTAATTTACCCTAGCACCCTCATGACTTTCTCTTTATTTGCATTAGGCTCAAATATGAATGCATATATTTTCAGTGAGTCTTATACTGCATTAACTGATTTCAATGTGAACAAGATTTAAAGTATTTATATATAGATATAGTAGAAAGGTTTACTTGTAGTCTTGTCTGAATAGACCTGTGCTGTGAAGATTGTGTTTATGATGGAAATGATGGAATGAAACAGCTTTTGCATTTCTTGCAATAGCATTAAGATGCAGTCAAACTAATAATTTTCAAGGATTCTGGCTGATTCATCAACAGCTGCAATTAATTTACCCTTCTGCTTATTAGCAATGCTTAAAAACCCTACCAAATGACAGTTCTAATCGCCAGCATACTCTGTGATTATAAACTGATTAAACTCCCTGAACTCTCATCCCCTTGTAAATACCTCTGTCACCTTTTCCAACAGAAATTGCTAAGAATTTTTTCCTATGTGTGTACACTGTGTTGCTTTATTGAGCTACATTTCAACTCCTGAACTCAGCTGCAATTCCCATTTATTATCATTATCTAGTCAGTGCAGCAGTTATTTCTGTTAAAGTTTCTATATTTATTAAAGCAGATAGTATGAGTGAGGTTGGCCTAAACAGAGCAAATAGAGATGCCTTTTTTATTAGCAAATGCTTCTTGAATTACTGTACCATAGCAATAATACTCCTAGGCTTCCCATTGCCTATTCACTAAGCTGAAGCAAGCTATTAATAAGCTAGACATGCAGACATCTCTCTTAAAAACAGCTGAGACACAGTCTTTCCAGACAGTTATTCCAATGCTAGACTCTTTTGGATAGCTTTTACCTTTTTTTCAGTGAGGATTAAGTCTAGCCCCTTGGATGACCTTTTCCAATAAGTATCATGGAATGGTTGAGTTTTGAAGAGACGTCTGGAGGTCATCTAGTCCAACACCCTGCTCATATCAGGGAAAGCTAGAGCCCACTCAGATTTTTAATATCTCTAAGGAGGAAGACTCCTCTTTCTGGGTAACCTGTGTTAGTGTTCACAGTAAAAAAAAAGCTTTACTTATGTTTAAGCAGAATTTCAAATAGATCTCAATGGAAGGTGATGGATATCAACATTTTTAAGAACAGAAGATGCCTCAGGCCACTTATCTGTTGCTTAAATTCAGGAAAGCATGTAGGTATGTTCTAGTTGGAAGAGACATTCAAGTTCATCAAGGCCAGCCATCACTGACAGGTCACCACTAAACCATGTCCCTAAATACCACATCTACATGTCTTTTAAATACCTCCAAGGATAAGGACTCAACAACTTCCCTGGGCAGCCTGTTTGAGTGCTTTACAACCCTCTCTGTGAAGATATTTTTCCTAATATCCAACTTACACCTCCCCTGGTACACCTTGAGGCCATTTCCTCTTGTACTATCACTTGGTACATGGTAGAACAGGCCAACTCCCACCTCTCTACAACCTTCTTTCAGGTAGTTATAGAGGGGAACAAGGGTTCCTCAGGGGAGGCCCTGAGCCTCATTTTTTCTGGTGTAAACAACCCCAGTTCCCTCAGCCACTCATTGTAAGACTTGTTCTCTATGTGCTTTGCTTTAAACCAGTTTTTCTTCAGTAACGGAAGTTTAACAGAAGGTGGGCTTTTCAAAAATCTCAGTACATGTCTACACCCACTTTTAGGTATATAGAATGTTCAAACTAATCCATCTTTCATCAGCCTTAAAAATAAAAGGATCTGCCTTTATATGGTGCAATATAACTTTCCCACTCATGTTAATTTGCTGCAGAGTGATTTAGTATGTAGCTGGATAAGAGCGAATCTCCTGTATCCTCCTCAATTCAAGGAATTCAAACATTGAAATCAAGGTGACGTATTCAGAAAGAAATGTTCATTTCTGAACACGGTTTTTGGAATATCACTTTTATAATGCAAATCTGAGAATATGCAGATTAAAGGTCAGTTTCTGAATATAATTATAGTCACTATAAATAAATTCTGAAGAATATTAATTCGAAGCAAAGGATTCTCATTTCTGAATTAATCTTAAAATATCCTATGGACCATACTATATAAAATTAATCTTTCATCTCAGAGAAAATCCACCAAAAATCACTTTGTAAAAATAATTTTTAAAACAGGTATTTTTTTCTTCCTCCTCTGCCTTTATTGCTACCATTTTTTTTTCTTATACATGTGTGCTTTCCCATAACAAGAAAGGAATACTCAAACAATTCACAGTATCTCTTACTGAATTTTACATCTCCATGTACCATATCTGTCTTCCTTTCTACACAAGTACTGTCAAAATAGAGGTCACAAATATTTACGTTGTAAAAGAGTGCTTGAAACATTGGTAGCATGGCAAAATACAGAACAACTGGAACAAGGCTTTCCATACCCCTGTCCTACAACCTCTACCATCCCCTTTCGCACCCCAAAAGTCCATTTAGATGGAACTGAATGATTACTGTATGTTACTTGTTTGGTTGTTTGTTTGGCATACAAAAATTAGTTCCCTCCACCCCTTGCCATAAGTCTGCTCTATAGTCATAAAACAAAATATTTCATTTTATGTGCTAAGAATTGTGGGGTTTTTTTTTCTAATTAAAGCAGTCTTTATAGTCCTGTCTTTTGCAATAGCTCAGCCAATGATGTCACAATGAGACTGTACAAGATAGCACACAGTTCTTGTGGAAAGACTGGTTTTCTTACTTGAAACATCAGCAGAAATGCTTCATCCATTTAGCCTATCTGTACTCTTACAGTATCTCATAAATGTCAGAGTTAAGTTCTTGCAAAAGGAGCCATAGTGGCAGAGAATTAAGAGTTGTAAGTAGAGTCTGTGAAGACAGCAGTATTGGTGAAACCAGAAACAGAGGTCTGATGCATCAAAGACTGCTTGTTGACTGGAAGGTACAAATCCGAGGCAGACCTTGACTTTTTTATTGGGTAGAAAATATAAATAATACCGTTTTTTACCTGTAGTTTTCATGGAAAGAAAGACTGTGTGCAAAGCACAGACAAGAGCTAAAGTCCCCAGTACTGGGTGCAATAAATGCACAGGAGTTCCTGGGCTGAGTTCATATTCTTGCCTGTATAGATCTGAGGGGCAATGTCCAGGCTGTGATCTATTTTGCCTATATTACTGTACAAGCCACATTGGATATTGGAAATTGTTTCCCATTTTTCCCCATTTTCAGAGACAAAGTCACCTAAATTACACCTGTTTCTTGCTTAAATCTGATAGGTTGAGAGATATTTTCCTCACTGAGTCTCCACAGTTCTCGTGGATGCTAGCAGAGTTTGCTCCATGTGACTTCGAGTTACACACTGACTACAGTTAACATACTCAGAGAAATCCTCTGGTCCTGGAGTTATGAAAAATGTAGAATATTGTGTAATAAGCAGAATATCTGGAAGGCAACATTTTGTTTCTGTGGAAAGAAATTGTGAACATAAACAGGAAGGAAAAAAAATGGAAACAATAGACTGAACAGACTGGCACAAATCTTGGAGTTTCTGCATTTTGTGTCATTCACCTATAGAAAGCTTTGCGTTACATACTTTACGGAATCTAGCACAAGGCCTAGCCTCTAGAAAGTGAATTGAAAATTTAAGTGAAGGTTGTTTTTAAAATCCAAAAATCATAACACTAAACCAAAAGCTCTGATCTTAGGATAGCATGGAAGGAGGGCTATACACTTAGCACACCTCTACTTTTTAAAGATTCGCTGGTATTTGCTGGAGAAACATTTAATAACCCAAAATATCTGTTCTTGTGGATTAATTCTTTTGAGTATCCTAGAAGGGATGACAGGGGACATCTTATACCAGCTTTCTGACAGTCACTAGGCACAAGAATGGCCTCTCATTGGCTTCTGAATAAAACATGTGCCTACCCCGTTGTTCTCAAACACTCCACATTATGTCAAGTGCTTCAGACTTAATGGAGAATGTTAACTGCACTCTGCCTGCTTAAGCTAGTTAGGATTTTAATTAAATATTTAGGATTTATTTATCTATTTATATTTCAGCTGGAGTGACCATTTCGAAATCCCCTTCTCTGAAAGACAGCGTTGTTGAGAGTCTGTATGCAGTTGAGGAAAATAAGGTGAGTCCCTTGTAATAACACAACACAGGAAAAAAGCATGCAAGACTGAATGGAAAGAAAAATCAGTCAGATGAGGGAGAGAAACAGGAACAGGAACAAAAAAACCCTTGATTTTCTTTTTAATAATGTGTCCATCGATACTAGTTCAGTAGCCAGATATTCAAGTTTTACAGTTACCAGTTTACGTGTAAAACAAGAATATTTGTTTATTGGGAGTTATTCTAACTGCAAAGCAGAATGTCCCTCAAAGTCTCTTGACCTTTAGCAACACCTCAGAAATTAAATTCTTTCATAATAGGAGTTACTGGACATCACTAATGGAATTATGGAAGCACACGGAGTGATCTGACATGAATGCATCTAAATGAGTCAAAGCATAGGACACACAAGGTTTATGGTGTTTAATTCATTCTTCTGAAGGTTTTTAAGCCTTTGCACAGCAAACCCCTTACAAAGATGTATGAAACTGGTCATGGTTTCTGTTGGTTTGTTGGATTTCTCTGAAGGAGGAAATTCAGATGGAGTGGGATAGAATGAATGGCATTTGCTAGAACAATGAGAAGGGGCACTCAACAATAAATTAATCAGTTCCATTGTACAGAGTGAATTAGATTACTTACACTGCTATATATTACGAGTAATCTTAGTAAGAATAAAACCTAGTTTAATACTGTTCTTAAAGTATAAACACACATTTCCTCAGCTCATATATCACTGTTAGTTCTGGACAAAACATAAGATTTTATTGTTATGGATGATTTCAGGGTTGAATATTTTCTGTCTCCTTGAAAATAAGTAAAAGAGGGCTTTTACTTGCACATCACCTTCATTTTCAGCTACCATTTCCCCCAAAAAAGAAAAAGAAAACAGAATGCAAAATACCCATACAGAGAAAAGTAATGAGGTTATGCAGAGTACAAGACACCCTGGACATTGAAGCACTATCCTAAGAGGAAAAAGATTGTGTTTCAGTCTTTTGCTGTGAATGAAGCAGCACCCCAGACTTGAGCCTCAGTCCTCATTATGCTAGAAAGCATTAGGACCTATTTATTTCTCTGTGAGGTCTTCTCTCCAGTCCATTCTTCCCTTATTTTACAGAAGTACCATCCTTTATCTGTGACATGGTCCTAAGGAGATTTTCAGTTAAGCTTTTTATCACTGGTTTATGTTCAACTGAAGCAAAAACTAAACCCAAGCAAATCCCCTAGTTTGTTCCTGGTCTTTTTCCATTCCAACTGACAACTGAAAAACAAGCCTGCATAATCAAGTCCCCACAGAGCTGAAGACACTCTGCTACAGGTAGAGATCAAAACTCAATGCTCTCTGCTTGGAGTAAGTGGGACTAATCAAAGAGTTGTAGATCAGTAATAATTCCCTCCCTGACCTGCTCCCTGGGTATTACTGCAGTGCATAGCCCACTTTCAGGACATATAATTTTACCACATCACCCTTAATAATTGCTATGGGCCTTTGTGATTTCTTCTGTCATTTTATGAATAAAAACAAACTATGGTGACCTGATGACTGAATCAGCATTTATAACTTTGATCAAATTTTCAGTGTAATGTGTATGATAAACTCTTGATGTGGCTTCTGTCCTTCCTGTGCATGTATAAAATACTGGCTTCCAGCAAGAATAAAAGTCATTTAGACCCTGAGAGGTATCTTTTGAAAGAAATTTATTTGAACATTATTTAATGTGAAGAGCTTTACCAGTAAAATGAGGATATTTAGTAAATTTTGGGGGATGTAAAAATGAAGATAGCTCCTTGGATCTTTTCAGTTTCACAAAAGAAGTCTCCTCCAGAATCTATTAGAAATTAATGCTAGTCTAAATTTTACAGTTTTCTTCAATAAGTATGTTTTTAAAAAGGCTGTAAAATAAATGTTTTCTAACAGACAGGTGTCAGCAAATTACTAGAGGGTCCATTGGCTATTAGTTCTCTCAGTGATATTATTTTTTTTTTTTAACATTGGTTTAAAAAATAATGTCAATGCATTGATGGTAAATTTTGTAGGTAATTTCTGGAAAACAAGAAAGGAAGGAGAAGAGGCTGGTGTTGTTTGAATGCCGTGATCCAGTCAGGTATATTCCAGTACAATTAAATACAATGTAATATCTATAAAAAATGAGCAATTCAACTATTTTTATAGAATAAATGTCCCAAAAAAACAGTCCCTAACAAAAGGCAGGCCATTGTGTAGTTAGTTACCTCACTGTGAACTCTTCCTGAAATATCTTGCTAAATAGGCAAGCAAATTCTATGCAGTATTATGAAAAGGAGTGGTGTCAAATAAAAGCAGGAAAGCATTTGTGCCTCTGTACACAACACTAGTAGAAATCAGTGCTAGTATACATTTCTGGAATGGCATCAGGAAAGCAAATAAACATTGAGAAAATGCAGAAGGGCAGCCAGTAATTATTGATTATAAAGTAAATCTGTGATATCAGGCTAATCAGGCTTAACTATTCTGAAATTTGACTCAACCACGGTACATAGTTATTTGCACATGAAAAAGGTATTACAGGAAAGACTTTACAAGGCTCAATGGCTACAGAAAAAAATCAGAGAAATCGAACTGGGAAATAAACCTGAAGAATATATAAGCATGTATGAGAACAGCCTACTGCAGAGGGTTATAAAATCAGGTATGTGTCATCTAAGAGAAGACTGTGTATCTTGCTAAAAGACATGACATCAACAAGCTTTCACAGCACTCTCCAGTTCTCTGAAATCTGCTACTGCATGAGTATCTAACATTTAAGTAATATTTTTATTTAATAGACTTGTTTCAACACATAAATTCTTCTAAACAAGAAGGATCTATAAAACCAAAAATATAAGTTGATTAAAGCTATTTAACAGAAGAGTGTTCATTTTCCCATTTTAATTATACTGAAAAGAAAAAGGAAGAGTTATTTTTTTTAATGAATTGCCTAGAAGGTTGGTTATGCTATTACTGTTCATCTGCTCTTCAGTGTACAATCTGCTCTGATTCCCAGAAGCAGCGTCTTTGGAATAAAGATGCTCCTCAGGTAATGATCCAAACTTCCTGATAATAATGATTACCATTTAATCTCCAGCCAAATATTATTTCAGATCACGTTGTTCTCTAAAGGAAGATTCTGCATGCATTATGCAACCCAAAAAATCCACTATTCCTTCCCCAACAGCTTGCTGGCTGCTTCACCCAGCACTGGGGTTTCCCCCACTGCAGGAGTTCAGCTTTTCCTCAGCCCTGGACCTGGAAGTTGCCATCACCTTCCATACTTAAGACCTTTTGCAGTCAACAAGACTTCCATCCACCTCTCTCTTACCTTTTTTTTTTTTTTTTTTTAATACGGAATTTCTCAGAGCACAGCTAACAGACAGAGAAACAATTTGAGTGCAGGTGGACAGAGTTCAGTGGGAATGCCCTCTCAGGCAGTGGGAGATGTGGGCTTAAGATCTGCCTCCAGACAGAAAGATCTGGTGCCTGGGAGCAGGTAAGGTAAGAGGAACCTCTCCTGCTGTTGAAACTGCTCCAGTACTGGGATCAGTATTTTAGCCACAAAGTTATTTCAGTTTAGGCATATAATCAGGGGAATACCTATTTTGACTACAGGGTTTTTGGCAGGCTACTTTATTACTTGTGGTCTGATCCCAGAGGTTTGGGTTTTTTGTTTGGGTTTTTTTACAGGAGCCCATGGAAAGTGCTAGGGCAAATATGGAAACCGGTGTCACATAAACAACTTTGAAAACTATCAGAGTCACATAAATTATGGAGCAAGGTATCACTGAGGACCTCAATAGTAATGTCTTTGATGCTGCCCTTTCCCAAATTGGCAAAAAAAAAAAATAAAACAAGTAGCAGCTGCCATGGCTAGGTTTGTCTGTACCCACAGTTTAACTAGCTAAGTTTCCAATAGTGCATTAATATAAGTACCCCCTCACTGCTGATTCTCTGTTTTTCTCATTTTTATTACAACTAAAATACCTCCAATTGTCCTGAGAAATATAGTTCTGCAGTTATTGATTCTCTCTAGGGTCATAGGCAGGATCAATAATCTAAATTTACAAATGAGACATTGTAGGATTAAGGCAGGAAAAGCTCAAAATGAATGCAGTTTATTTCTAATTATATTTAAGCATTTCTGCTTGCAAGAACGTATAATGATTTTAAAGTTTGATTTGACAATATGCATGACATATTATGCCAATAATGTCAAGCCTACTGCCATTGACTGCAGAGGAAAAGCCTTCCTACTGATCAAAAGCCCATATAAAACTAACATGCAATAAAAAATGTTCCTAAGAGGTGAATAATTGACAGAAAAGTAAGAAGTTTTAAGTTAGCATCTTGTCAATAACAGAAGGACACCTGAAAAGAAACAGATAAAGCTCTTGATATAAGCAAGGTTTAAAAAATTCCATAAGGTAACAAAGCTGTGCTGATGAAATGGGTAATTACTGCCAATGACTCAGATGCTAATGATAGAGATTGTCTCTAAGGCATAGGCACATATCTAGGCCACGTTAACTTTCAGCTTCCTCTTATTGCATCGAATTAGCAGTAAAAGAGGTTCCCTAGTGATTCTTTTACAGAAAGTAGAAAAGAGGAATCTGAAGGAGAGAAGCAATTTTTGAGTAAGGCGAGGAAGAATATGTGGATTGGATCAGACAGTAATGTTTTCTTTTGTTGTTTTAAATAAACATTGTAAAAAGCACCCTGAATATTATACAAATTTGCTCATGTTACCTTGGCCAGGATAATTTTATCTTCTATATACAGGTATAGAAAAAATCCCACGACCTGAGATCATATTGTGTAAGCCAGTATCTCAAAGCTTGATTGAGTACCAAAGAAGAGCAGAAGTGGAGCTGAAGAAATTATACAAGTGGCCAGATACTTGTGATCATACACAGAAATAATTTTGTTTGTACTTATTTATTTATACTGAAACCAAGACTATCACTCTATCAAGAATAACCTTGAGTTCTGAGTGATAAGATGTTGAAGAGCATCTCTGCTCATGAGACATGGCAAAAGTCTTCAAGATGATTGTGTTTGGGAACAATGCCTACTGGGAAACCCTGCAAATATTTGCAGGTAGCACATAATAAACAACTGATTCACTGCTAGATATAAAAGTCATCTGAGCTGAACATTTTTTTTGGTGTTTTTTTCAAGTACTGTCACTTTTTCCTCATTTTTTCTTGCCAGCAGGAAAGAGTAGAAACTTGATTATATTTGAGTATTCATTGTGATTTTAAAGACAACTGTTCCCTGAAGCAGATAGTCACAATAGTTAATATGTTAAAGCACAAGCTCTTGCTTATTCATGCACCATGTCATAATGTGATGATACTCTTATGAAAGGAACGACTCTCTTATTATTGTAGAATCCCTCATCAAAATCAATGATCCCAGTATCTGCAAAACAAATACAACTTACACTGTCCATGTCAATAAGCTGCCATTACCTTTCTCCATTTCCTTAAGAGGAGCACCAAAACTGCTCAGTCAGTGCAATCAGCCAACTGCCCTACCCAAGTAAGTAATTCCATCACTGCAGAACTCAAGAATGGATGAGTTGCTGCAGCATGGAAGAACCTTGTGGGTGATTTCTGTGTTGCCTATCTTTTATTATCATAGCTGCTGACATAGGAAAGCATTCAAAAGACAAATTTTGCAACTGGGAAAATGTGAACTAGAACTTCAACAGAGGTTTTTGGTGTTTGGGTTTTTTTTGCCATGGGTATTATAATTTGTTTGGCCAATTTAGTGTAAAAGGGTAGCAGACTTTTAAAGAAGGTTTAACTGCTTTTTCTAGATTGCAGCCACCCATGTTTTCCTTTGGATATATCTGTCTACAAGGCACTTGAATTTTAGAGAGTCACAAACTTTCTTGAGAAAGCACAGCACAGCCTAATGCTGAGATGAAATGTTATCTTGAGCCCTAATATGAAAGCCTCACTACAGTAGCACTGTACACAAGCAGTGCACTCCACAGGTGTAACTAAGCTGGCTTTAGTCCCAGAGTGTCACTGTTTGTCATCTGTGTGACTGTTATGGCTCTATGGTGGCTTGTCCACCCTGGGTAGAGATGGCAAAATAAAATCTTTTCATATTATAGTACCAGAAGAAATTGATAGCCACCGAACCTCTAGTTTATTTCTCTCCCTCCTGTACATTTTGTAGATAACATCACTGTAACATTCCTCATTTTCTATGGCATCCTAAATACAGTTGTATTACTGTATAGGTAATATAGATGGAGATGAAACACTCATTGAAGACACAGTCAGGCTAACCAATGTGTGTAGAAAATTGCTGATCAAAAGCCCTTCATGAAATGTAACAGCTTTGGATGTCTTTTCAGATAGCAGAGTATACATACACTAATGGAAAATCATGACTTTCAGTTTTAGATTCTAATGATGTCTAGTTCTGTATTTTATTACAGTTACTGTTGCAAGGACTCCTTTACAGCACAACCTTCTTCCAGGAAGAATTAGAGCTTAATCAGTCATATTTCAGAAAACAGACATTTTATGGAATATCTTCTTTAGCAGACTTTAAATATATTTCTAATTAATGCAAATAAATTGAAGAGCTGATATTTTTCCTTTGAAGTGATGGACTTTTCTTATACTGTTAATATCCAAATGCACTATGTAAAACCAAAATGAAGAAGAAAATAAAAATATAGTGTAACAAACTTAAATAAGACTAATTTTGAAGGCTGCTTAAATGAATTATAAGAATAAAAAAGAAAATCATATCTTCATGAGATTTGATATGAGAATGTATTTGTATGAAAGAGCTATGATCTGATAATTAAGACTTAGTAAATCACAGACTTTACCTTTGTGCTGTCTCTCTAGGGAATATTACCACAAATAATAAAGACTAAATATCTCTCATTTCAGCTTTAGATACATGCACTAAGATACTGACCCACTGATAATAGGATTTTTGTTACTGACTGTAATAGTAACAGTACTTTACAGACAAAGTTTTCTGTTGAAACTTCTGAGCCAATCAGTTAAGACTTGCTGAAATGCATAGACAAGAGCACTTCACCAGGAAAATCCTCAATCCTTTTTAAAAAATTTGTCATTGGTCTATTTTCCAGATGGGTTTGGACTGTGCCAGCAGTAGTAGTCAACTAAATGTGGATTACTCTATCTAAATATCAACAGAGAGTTACAAGCTGTTTATTTTTCATATGTTAAACAGGGTTTTGTGAGGTATCTCCTAGCAAAGAGTATGCTGGGAGTTGTTACAGTTGGGATTTTGTTTTTTTGTGTTTTGTTTTTTGTGGGTTTTTTGTTGTTGTTGTTGTGGGTTCTTTTGGGTTTGTTTTTTTTTGAGTGAGCCAGTCCTTTTGTGATCAAGAGTGCTGACTACATCTCTAGGAAGATGTTTTCAGCTAATGATCTCAAAATATAGAGATAAAGGCTCTGCTTTGGTTGTGTGGTCCAGTACACTTGAGAAAGACAGAAAAAATTACACCATTTAAAAAAGGTAGGAACAAGAATGTGAAAAGCATCTGAACTAACACATTTGTATGGTTATGTTGCCTCTGTAACAACTTTTTATTGTCTCCCTATTAGGCTTCAAGCAACTGAGGAGCCAGATTATTTATGAATGAAAAAAAAAAATGAGGGCCTTTCACCTCCAGGTCATGGTTCAGATTGAGCCTACCTTATTCTGAATAGTCCCTTGGTGACTAAAATCATGTGATGTGTAATTTGGTGGTACCAGTTCCCTGTGCTAGCTGTCATGGATGCCTTTAATTGTTCCCTTAATATACTACCAAAAATGCCATCAAATGACTCTCTTGTTATTTGCCCTAAAGGAGAGGTCAGTTTACACAGGGTCTCTTAGCTTACAGGATCAGAATCTTCTAAAATGAACTGAATCAAAGCAGAGGAAACCTGTAACGTGCCTCTTGTGTCACTATTGACAGTTACCATAGCTCAGTTCCTAGGGCAATAAAACTGCCTTTTCACAAGCACTAAATCCATTCTTGAAATTATTAGAAGGCACTATTTTATTTTATTTTTTTTTCATTTAAAAAGGAAGTTGCTTCTGGCCTGAAATCTTGCAAGCCAAGGTTCAGTTCAAAGTATACTTTATGTCTGAGTTATTGCAGACCGTTTAAATTAAGGATTTATACTGGAATTGCTGACCCAGCTTTAACTCCAGCTACTTGAATGGCACCATTATATGAGAATTTAATGATTTAATGATTTCATCTGCAGCTGAATGGACAAGCAGCATAACCAGTATTTATATGGGCTAAGAGTGACTAAAAATGTAGTAGCAGACCTGGGTAAATGCACTCATAGGAACCTGATGGGAATTTTGATAGGGAAAAAAAATTAAGAATATTTTAGGCTATATATAAATACATACCACCTTAATTTCCTTTTAAAGTGAAACAGAATAGAGTCACAATTGCAATTACACAGTCCTCCTCTTCCTTTATATAAAAAGAGTGAGAGACCATCCAGAGAAACACAGGACGTGTGAAACTAAAAACTTATGAGTGACTCATAAATAGGATAAAAATAGACTTAAACTGAGAAACAAGAGCTGAGAGAAATGGGTTTAGTGAGTAGCAGGCAGGAAAAATCTGAGAGATTTAGAACATAAAGAAGGAAGTGCTATTAGAGAACAGGTATTTTATTTCTTGCATTCTTTCCTATACCATATATCAGCTAGAATTAAGAAATCTGCTTAAGGAATGTTGTCCACTCTTCTTTCAAAAACAAAGTTCATACACAGGCTTGTGCCCAAAGATAACCCCACACTCTGTATTATGACCAATAAATTAATATCAATACTTGTATACATAACTTTGCTATTCTCAGATGCTTGCATAAAGCTGTTTCTAATGAAAACTAAGTTTCTGATGTTGAGTAATTGCATTTCAGTTGTATAGTTTTCCGTTTTTATTGTGCAGATACCTCTTTTGTGACATATTCCTCTGCAAATTCACAATCCCACTTCACACCTTCAGGGTAGCATTCAGTATGTCTAACACCTACTAAAGCAAACTTTCAAGGCATCTTTTTTTTTAAGTTATTTTATAATTCTCTCCAAAATACTTTATCTGAGCATTCGATTCTGACAAGAATGTGTGCACTATATACCACTTTTTCCTTAGATATCCTGATTCTCTTAGAACAATAAGAATGTATGCCCTTATTGATGATACTCCAGTGGCTTATACAATTTCATTTTGAGTCAGTCAGATCAGAAAGCTGTATCATTGACTTCAGCTGTTATAGCATCAACTTCATATTTTTTGATTTCCACTATTTCTCTGTTCAACATGGTGAGAAACACACAAAGGCATAACGAATTAACAGACAACAAACTAACAGGAAACTTTTCTCTTATTTCCATCCTCATTAAAGTATCATATTATTCTTTACTATTTGAAAAGAAAAATTAAGTGCAATGGTTATATCCAGAAGGTTTTAAGAGACTAAAGCGAAAATGTAAGAAAAACATAGGTACATGGGCAGAAAAGGCTGCACTGTAAAAATATTTATGCCAGCTTTTGCCTAACTCTAGAAATCCTTAAATTCTGTATTTCTTAATTAAAGGACAAGTCTATGCTTTAGCTTTTAAATATATACTACAGCATCTTAGTATTGACCAGACTGACCAGGTTAATATCTGCCTTCATGTCTAAATTTAATCAGAATCCTGAAATCAGGTTTCTCTGCTCCTTCATCAGTTCAAGCCAGTTACAAGGGCAATTGCTATATTTTGCTGTGGGAGATACAGGATAAGACATAGCAACAGTTTTCAGAACAGGCCTGAAAAGTAGGACTTCCTCGCCAGAGTGATAGCTTTTAACTATCAGGCCATAGAGGTTTCTCTTGCTCCACCTCACTGTTTCAGTGTATCTTGAATCCTACCCTACTCAACGGCTTTGAGTCAACAAAAGCGACTGACATGAGAGGAGAAATTCCCTGATCCTTTGTCCCCTGCTTTTTTTAACCAATCTAAACCTGAATATTTGAGTGAAAACTAGATCTGGCTGCAGCGATGGAGTGTAACTAGAGTTACCTTTTAATGGCAAAGAGTGTTCAATACTAAATTGCTAGCTGTATGAACACCACTCAGGAATTATACTGCACATAATAAATTTAGAAGGGTAAAGAGGTAACCACTGTAAATTGGGTAAACATTAAGATAATGAATGGATTAGCATCAACTTCAAAATTAAAAGATAATGGCATTTGCAAGAGGACCCAACAGCAGGATAAAAAAAATAAATAACAGGAGAAAGTATCTATAGATCATTGACAATGATGAAAAAGTGCAGTATGGTGTACAATTGCCTCTCCTCCTTTTGTTTCACTTTTATTTCTAACTTATGGAGAAAGGAGGCCCCAAAGAAATAGGAAGATAGACATTAACACATACATGCTATTTTGAGCACACCATCTCTCATCCCCTGTTTTTGTTTGAACATTTCTGAAATACTAGTAAGCTTGTGTAATGAACTACAAGAAATTTACCAAACTATTTTAGTAAGTTAAATTATAGCTAACACCAGAATCTGGGTTTATTCAAAATATTCTTGCTATTGTATATTTAGACTGCATAGTGATCCTAAGGAGAATTTTAGCTACACTATCACTGCAACACGAAAATCAGATGAGTAATTATCTAGGCAGGACCTTGTGTCAAAATTTGCCTTGAATACTACTACTAATACAGTTTTGTAAGAAAATTTAATTTCCTCATCGTCTTTATCAATTTTTTAAGATATAAAAATGCATAGACAGACAGACATGGGAAGAAAAATAGAAGAGACATTAGTACTTAAAATTCTGCTTGTGTTTAAATTAAACATAAATATAGAAATAAAACACTTTTGAGTGCACTTCCTATCTCTTTGTCAAAGATATGATTATCTAGCATTTTAGTTCTTAAACATTTTCTATTTCCAGTTCCATAATAATTGTCTAGTGAAACAGATCCCTAAGTACCAATTCTAATTGATAACATATTTATTGTTTTGTTATGATGAAAAGGAATGAAAGCTCATCTCATTTGATAAAGAGTAGATGAATATTACATGTGTTGCAATAATTTGATCGCATAGTGCAGACTTTCTTTCCTAGGTATCTTTCTTAATTATACTTCCTTGATAGAAAGGAAGATAATTTTTTCTGTGTTTACCATTTTTAATAAAACTATGCATTGTTCATTATCACAAGATTGCTATGTGTTATATGTAGAATGAGATCATATATTATAGATACATATATAATACTGTTCTGGTATTCAGTAACTCAGTCCTGTATCTTTTTTTTTTTTTTGTCTCCAAGACATAATTCGCTAAACATATCCAGAGTGCACCTATTTGATCAGGTGTTTTAACATACTCTGAAGAGGAGTCTCCCTTTATTTTATGATTAGCAGTCATTTGGGATGCTTCCCAGTAAAGTGTCCAGGCTCTGTTTGACACCAGCCAACTAAATGGAGTTATATGTTCTCATGGCTAGAGAGCTCCAGCTGTGGTATAAGCCCCCTTCCGGTCTCTGCCAAAGGAATAAGTAACATAAATTACTTCAATACTGACTGAAGAGAATACCAGAAATGAGGTCTGACCTCAGATGAGTGACATAATCACTAAACAATAGATATTCTCTAGTCCAATGAATTAAATTGTTCTGTTCAAAGCTGAGCAGGAGGTACAAAATGAGCGCTGAACCAAACATGTCTGGAATTTGCTGTTTGCTACACCCTGGGATCTGCATGTTCACACCCCCTCAAGTACACATGTGATTGTTATCACGTTTATTCTCAAACCTCTAAATTTCTCCTTATGTAGAAATATTGAGTACTTAATTCTGTTCTTCAGATTCTGGGAGGGATGTTCTTGCTGGGTTTTTCAGCCACTGACTTTGTGCTTAGATTTAGCTCCAATGTTTTAAAACACCTTTGTTCTTACACACTTGAAGTTCCTTTATTTTCCTTGGCCTGTGGGGAGGGTGTCCCAGATTCATGAAAGATTCCCATTTCACAAAGAACAGCACTCACACAACTAATAAGCAAAAGCAAGTTTACTCAAGCAAACCCAACTAGTTACCTAACATCCCCACACACATACCAACCCAAAGGTGGTAGACAAACTGCTGAGCAGAAGGAGGGAACGTAGCATGGTGCTCGGAGAAAGGAATCAGTAGGTCCTAACTCCTTCCGCAGGGCAACCCCTGGATCAAGTTGTGCATCAGATCGACCTTCTGAAACAGAGGAGTAGTGTAATATACCAATTCCATACCAAATGCAACTTTAAAGAGAAGAGGGAAAAGCAGAGAGAGCAGGAAACTAACAGTAATAATAATAGGATTAAGACCACAAAGCTGCATAAAACACCTATACATACAGCCAATGTGTTCTGTTATATAGTTTTTATCACTCCAGTTTTCCAGGATGCCCATCTGCTTTTGTTGACTAGTTACTGCTGAATTTCCTGAAAGCTGTTTGTTCTGAGAAGCCCAAGTGTGAGTCTTATATATTCAAGTATATATATAGAGTATATATATATATAAATATACTAATTCAAGGAATTAGTAGAAGTGAGTTCAATACAGGGTTCGTTAATGAAGTCCAAAGAGCAGATTTAAAATGTAGGGCAGTTTACAGTTCTTACGACACATGTTAGCAAAGCAGTCATTAGAATTCTAGTAGCTTCTGCTTATTTTCAAAATGTATGTAAGCTGTAAAAAACGAATGACAGATAAGCTTTGCAACTTGGGCCATGTGTGATTAAATTACAGCAATTTATAACAAACCACATGAAGAGTTATCATTTTGGCATGCTTTTTGTTAAAAACATCCTCTCCATTACTGTACAATGCTTTAGATGTTAGTCTGAAATATATAACACCACTGTCTCTTATCCAAAAACATATGATTCCTCATGGAAAACACAGTATCCAGTATTTCCCTTGTTTTTCAACATCTCCTCTGCAAAATTTTATCAATTGCCTTTTATATTGATGTAAGACTGAATCAAAGGGTTTGTTTTTCGAAACAGTATAGCTTTTAAAAGCATGAATATGATGACAAAACCATAATGTGGATATTCTAAAGGTGGTTCCATGAACAGTGGGTTTTTCCAGTGAGGATTCTATGCTGCCTGAAACTACACCTGAGCTCACGCTGCTGCCTCCCTTTACCACAATACAGACCTTCTTCCTCAACTTTGCTGCCTATTTTCTCAAAGTTTGTAGGAAGTTAATTACATTAAATCTCCTACTGCACCTGAGAACTTTGAGTGAAGGTGACAAACTGGATAGAAATTTGCTAAGAGTATGTCAGAACAATTGCTGAAACCTTGTTTCTTCAGTCAACAAGCTTTAAAAAAAAAAAAAAAAGGGGGGGTTGGGGGGGGAAATAATACGTGTAATAAAGCTTTTTTACCAAAAAAATATAATCAAAGGGAGAACTTTGTTTGTACTCGTGTTGTTTCAAAAAGAAATTAAGTGAATTTTTACAAGCTCCATACAATGAATATGACAGCTGTATCAGTTAACATCAGCATTATAGATTAAATCTTGCTTGGTTGTTCTACAGCATTCATTAATAGACAGGTGACCCAGTCTTCTTTCTGTATGTGTTCTTTGCTCCCTTCCCCTTAATTTTGTTTTCTTAATTCTTCTCTGAATGTAAAATCCAGAGGATGCTCTTGCATTTATTTCTGAGAGGTGTGACTTTCAGCTGCTGGCTCTTTTACATCTCCTTCCTGTCTGTACATAAGAGAATGAAAAAGTGACAGATGGAGAAGTCATTTATAACTTATGCTGCAAATAAGCCATTACTAGTCAAGAGAAGAATGATTTTCTAGTACTTTAAGATCTAGGAGAATGACGGAAAGGCAAAGAGCCGCCTTGTTCAGAAAATCCTCAAATCTAAATGCTGGGGTTGAAGATGAGTACAGCATATCAAATATGATGAATCTTCTAGTTTTTGACAAGCTTCCACTACAGCACAGGATTTTACACAGTATCACTCTGATGTGATCATGTTTAAGTTTTGTGAACTTTAATGTTGATCCCTATGTGATTTATTGTGATATCTGTAGTTATCTCTACTTCTGGAACTATCTTACCCACTTCTGAAGAGGTGAAGCCTTTCTAAGTAACTTATGATGTCATGATTGTTCATAACAGATCCACAATAAATTTAAAAGTTCTAGAATATTAAATAATATATTTTCTCAATAAAACAGTATGTCTTCCCTACTTATATGTTTCCATATATTGAATAAATAGAAAAATCTCCTTACAGCACTGAAACTGGTGTCTTGACCTTCACATAATGCCTAAAAGATCAACTTTTATCTGATGAAATCAGATGTTAAGAGATGTAAGAAAGATCAAACTGTGCTCTTGAATAGTACAGGCATTTCTGTAATTGTGGTGAAGAATTCACTCCATATAGCAGAATACCACAATATTTCATGCTTTTAGGCCTTACTTTATCTTCCTTTTAGTAAGAACAACCCATGTTAGTGTGTGAATATGACATACCTGTGCCCATTCTACTTGAAGAGAATTTAGAAAGCCCATTTGAATATTTCTTCACTAGCTGCATCAGAACTTAAATCACTGTGTACCACCAAGACAGCAGTTCTACATAAGACATTACAGACCAGGCTGTGGCTTATGGGAATGTCTTTTACAGGGAAACACCTCAGTTCAGACCTCTCTTCCTGAAAGAGATCATCCTGAAGTAAAGATGGCACAGATGAAAAAGTAAAATGTATCTCTTCCTTTGCCCTCCCTCCCTTTCACCGCCCCCCAAATAAACCACCTGAGATTTCAATACAAAATAAATATGTTTACATATTCCTCTAGAGAAACAGGGAAATGAGAAGAGAGAACTGCTGGACCTTTAAAGCTCATGTTGTAACAGCTGTTCAATCTTGATATTATCATAGAATCATAGAATAGTAGGGGTTGGAAGGGACTCCTGGATATCATCAAGTCCAACCCCCCTGACAACGCAGGAACACCTAGGGCAGGAAACACAGGAAGAGATCCAGGAGCGTCTTGAAAGTCTCTGGAGAAGGAGACTCCACAACCTCTCTGGGCAGCCTGTTCCAGGTCTCTGTCACTCTCACAGTGAGAAAGTTTTTCCTCATGTTGAAGTGGAACTTCCTGTGTTTCACCTTGCTACCGTTACCTCTTATCCTATCAGGGCACTACTGAAAAGAGACTGGCCAACTGCTTGACATCCACCCTTCAGATATTTGTAAACATTAGTAAGATCCCCTCTCAGTCTTCAATGTTCCAGGCTAAACAATCCCAGAGCTCTCAGCCTTTCCTCATAAGAGAGATGTTCCAGTCCCTTCACCATCTTTGTAGCTCTCTGTTGGACTCTCTCTAGTATTTCCCTGTCCTTCTTGAACTGCAGAGACCAGAACTGAACACAACACTCTAAACATGGTCTCACTAGTGCAGAGTAGCCTCTTCCCTCAGCCTGCTGGCCACACTCTTCATAATAAAGCTATGTTCTAACACCTTATTTTCTACTGAATAACCAGTTAAAGTGCTGTATCAGAATCCAAAGCTAAATTGAGAAATACTTCATAACAGATTATCTTTCCAGTGTGTTTAAACTCTGCTAGTCACATAAAGGTAGAATGTTTTCATTAAGAGATTTACCTTAACAGTGCTATTAACAAATGTCTCATAAAACATTTATGGCAAATCAATTTAGAGGCACTGCACTATCATCATTACAAATTTTCAAGAGACCCTAAATGCTTATTTACATAATAGACCATAATGGCTCTCAAGTGATCATTTATATTTATCTTATAATGTAACATGCAGGTTTAGAAGCTCTTCATAATATGTATTTGCCTTAATGTCACAAAATGCACACTTCGTTGTGTACTTGTCCATTTACAATGTCATCAGATAATTTGTCTGTTTATTTGTTGTTTTCTTAATTTTTTTTCATTTCTGAATAGAAACATAGTAGTTATTTTACTGTTTATGTGTACTCCAGTCACCTTTTAGCACCTGTAAAACTTGGAAAGAGGTATGGACTATCTGCGGATAAAGTTCTGATAATTATGGTTTCAGAACTTACACCCTGACCACGTGTGGTATGTCAAAACTAGTTTCTGCTTTTTGTGAGTCAGGCAATTAAGCTCAATAGAAAATTAAGTGATACAGATGCACTGAATTTATTAAAAGTTGCAAAAGAAAATTAGTAGGAAGGACATTTTAAACAAGTCCTACTTGGCAAGATACAGTTTTAAGGAGTTTTTTCAGAGACATCAAGTTATCACTTAGTATTTTTGCAAAGAGTTCCTTTTGAAATAAGATGGCAAGAACAGATATGCTAGTTTGGAAGCCTAACAAGTGGATGAAGTAGACTGACATTTTGATCTACTGCAGATGGAAGTCTAATTTGATCTGTACTGAAGTAGTACATAGGAGAAGACAGGACATCAGACCCTTCGACTGCACACATACAATTTACACTAAATATTTTGTCTTATGAAGAGAAAAAAAGATCCAGCTTCCACTCAAACAAAAAATTGACAGTACTGAAGACCATGATATTATTAGTCTCCAGTCAGGAAAGTTTTGAGTAGCAGATAGCTTTAGATTTTGATCAATGACTAATTTTTATTTTTACATGATTATAAACCAAATGACTGTGTCATTATTATATAGCTCCAGTTAGGATTTTCTTTGTTACCATCTTCAATTTCCATATATTGATTACAAGATTGTTTAGTGATCTAATCACACAGGGCCATAATTTACTGAAATATTGCTAGAGAATGTAACTGTAAGGTGAAAGCAATCACAAAAGTTTAAGTTGCTGGTACCAGAAAAGGATATCTGTACTTACCAGAGCAGTGTTTCAAAAGAGCTTTATTCAAGAACAGATGACCCGTCTTTCTTTGACTAGTAGTTGGTCAAACAATTGTCATTAGTATACAAGGACCTCAAGTACCCTAACTGGATTGAGCATTTGCAAAATGCAGTAGTGCATCTGAACACTACAAGAACTTTTTAATCTTCCTATGTTACATGTGACATGCTTAGGAATGCCAGAGAGGCAGATAAAAATTAGGAGCAAAACACCTAATCCTCGTGCATGGAAATCATGCCCATGATTGCAGATAAACAATTAAAAACCCAGTATCTACTTAACAATATATGAATAGGGGGTGATTTTCTCTTTCAGTTTATAGTCATGTTCTATGACAAATAAAAGGAGCCTCATTAGAATGATTTATCATCAGCTTCTGACTTCAGAAATCAATTCATTGAATCACAATTTAAAGAGTCATCTACAAGAGTATATAGTGGCCAAATTGGAAGTAATATACTAATTATTGTCAGAGACTGAACAGCAATGTTAGGAGTAATTAACATTGTTGTTTACATTTAGCCTGTATCTGGGGCTAAACTTTAGCAGTTACTCTATCACCAAATAACACCCACCCACTCACTCCTCAGCAAACTTCCTGTGTTTATGGTCTGGGATACACCTGTAGCCAGCTTGGGACAGCTGCCCTGGCTGACCCAAAACTGCTAACGACCTGCAGACCATGGCAGGCCTATGATTCTATCCCAGCAAAACCAGGACAATTGTCAAGAAGACAAATAGTAAGCTCACACATGCCTTTCTGAAACAATTGCAGTAAGATTTTTTGCATCCTGCATGTACTACTACTTACCCTTTCTAAACCAGTGCAGCTGGTATTCCTGTTGTGAGAGAGATCTATTTACACATGGAATAATACTTTTTCTGAGCATCAAAGGAGAAAAGATCTTACCAAGACCAACTGAACCAGAAAGACTACGAAGTGCAATTTACCATATCCTGACTTAGAGCACTGAAAAGTTAGTCTCACTAAGCCATGGATAAGAAGACTTCTGTACTTTGACTCAACTGTCTTCATAAAAATTGCATCAAGAAATGTAATTTTCTGTTACTTTTTTTTTTCTTTTTTTTTTTTGCCTGGGTCTGCAAAATATTATGACCCTGTTGAAATAGGCTGAGATTAAAAACATCGGAAAAAATACTTCAAGAAAACTTGCAGTCCCTTTTGAAATACTATATAAAATAATCAAAATAGTTAAGAAAAGAAGTTTAGACATAGACAAATAAGTGACAGTGAAAGGTAAATGGTGCTGGCAAAACCAGCAATCTGAAATAGGCTGGAAATTCTAGTGAACCATACTCATGAACTAACTTGTGTTAACACATACTCTTTTAGACAAAGAAGTAAGGAAACCTGTAACCAAATATATGTTTAACTACTGCTAAGATGCTTGTATATTTAAATTTAATCAGTTGAGTAAGTAAGAAAGTGTGAGTATATAAGACAAAAATATTCTGCTATCACTCTGGGATATGTAATAATTTTCTCAAAGCTAACGAATGTTATTCTGTGTAGTATAGTGAATGTGATATTAATTACATAATTATGGAAAAAGTCAAAGAATTAACAATCAAGAATTTCAAGCTGCTATAATCTTTAAATGTATGTTTTCAGAAGTTACTTTGAATTCTCTTCCTAACCACTACAACAGGAATATCTCACTGGTATGGCCTAACTTCTGGATTCATTAGATCTCTAAATCATGCAATTCCTGTCACATACCAGTAAAGATCTCTTACGTACTATTAAGTACTACTTTACATGTAATTTGATCCCAAATATGATAATTCCTTAAAGTTCCCCGATAGCAGTCTGTTCCTCTTACTCTGCACGGAAAGAAGAATAATCCAGCGATTTAAAATATGCTTAACACTAAATCTCTGTGGAAGATTCAGTTTCATGACAAGGGTTTTTTCCGTTTTTTTTTTGTTCTGTGTTAGAATGCAAGGAAATATTCTTAGTGAGTATTCTGCTGAAGCCACTGTATCTCTGTGACATACCATATTCAATAAATCCATGTTTCAAAGAAATTTCATTTAAATGAAATTATGCCACTTATCCCTTTTTATTGATATGCATGTCACCTGTCAGAAGATGGCTTAATGCAATAATGCCCTGCTGCATTATGGCTTATTGAGAGAACATTATGGCAAAAATTGGGGTGGGACAAAAATTCCATTCTTATTGTTATGTGTTTGTACAGTAGATAGAACTTTGTGCAGCACTTAAGTGAAAATATTTCTAACTCATTATCCATCAACTAACTAGAAGCTTTTGCAAAATAGCATCTGTGTTTACATAAGCAGATACAACAGTTTACATAAGACAATACATCTCTAGATGCTGTACATGCTACTAAACTGTCTGCAGTTGGGTCCTCCTCTATGTGAACATTGCCTCTGTCAGGCCAAGTGCAAATGAAAAACAAATTATATTTTGCTACAGGTGATTTCTGAATTTTCAAAACACTACTAACATGATCTTCAGATGGCAAATGTTACTAACACTCTTCTCTCAATTGAGAAATCCCACTACCACAACCAAAGGATATTCATATTGTTTTCCCCTAGCCAATACAGCTGCTTAAGTATTATCCACAGAGTGAAACCCATGTATTCAAACTTACCTTAGCTAAAAATGTCATAGAATTTAAGTGTTCACTTTGAACTATACAACACAGATACATATGGGTGCTTTCACTTGCTCCTGTTAGGCATGGTGCTGAAGAAAGATTATATGTCTGTAGGCTAAAAGAATTAATTAAACTCATGTCAGCTTTTCAACACCTTGAGAACCAGACTTCTGCTTTCCTATTTCTCGTTTGTGAATCCACAGCCTGTCTTCTGTCATTTCTGTACTGAAAGTGGGTCCTGATTTGCAAACCTGAGTATGTCCTTGCTCCAGATGCTCTTTTCCTTGGTCTTCTTTCTGTCTTTAGCCTAAAATCTTACCTCTAGACACAGTAGGTACACTGAAATGCTGACCCTTGCTCTGATTTTTAGCCTTTGTTTGGATTGTTGTTTTTTCTACTCTCCCTGTTTTTTGATCTTAGCTCCTTTAGACTGCAAGAACAGCTTCTGCCTTGATCTGGAGCCTCATGAACACCTAATCTTTAACATGATCATGCTCCTCTCTCATTCCTAATTTGGTTGGAACACTGTAAAAAGAACAAATTACAACCTTGTACTAGAATATTATTCTAAGTAATCTTCCCCCCTAATTATTGAGACTGGATATTGGTAAACAATGTTCCTATTTTCCTCTTTTCTTTAAATAATATCACACATTCTTTTTCTAGGGATCTCAAAAAGAACTGTGACTTCAAATTAGCTCTGAGATTTCTGTTCCAGGCATTGGATTTTTCTTAACATTCAAACTGCATTATGTTATTTTGATGCTTACAATAAGGAATGCATATTTCATTGAGCTCTCTACTGTTGCACTAAAAATGATAGTCTGTCTCACAACTACCAGTTTAAAAATCAGATTTCAAAAATGCATTTTTTTTTCCAGCTAAACATATATCTAAATATTACATAAAGCTGGCTCCCTTCCAACACAAATTTTATTAAAGTCAGCCGTGAAGGAATTACTGAACATGCTAAAAATGTCTTTTGGGAGTAGAACACTAAGAGTTTTGTCCAGTTTTGATTCACACGCTGAGCTTTGACTAAATACCATATTCCAAGAACTCACTCTCTTATGAAATGGAATCTCTGAACAACTTCAGAAACATAGTTTTTGTGGGAATCTAGGTCAAGGACTGATTGTAGCAAAATTTACTCTCATAAAGGACTCTGCTTTTTCTTAAATAAATAACATGCTTTCAAGCACCAGTGAAGGCAAAATAATGAAGAAAGCAGAAGCAAGTCAATTCAGTTTGAGAATAAAAATATACAATATGAAATGCAAAATATATTGCATATATAGTTTCTTTTTACAGAAGTAAAATGTCTTTTTTGGGGATTTGTAATCTAATCACATTCTGACAGAAATGTTACATATTTCTGATGGGCTTCCCACCTTTTATATGCTTTTCAGGCACATTTAGATGTATCTTTTTATACCACATGAACTTCTCACATGCATTTCATGAACATCGGAGGCATTAATTTTTAAGTATAAATGATAAACAATTTTCTGTAGGAGGAGCATAGTCTAATTTTGAGTTCTTTATGATTACTTATATTTTTTTAAAAAATAAAATTCGCTATTCTAGCAAAATTCTATTTGGTTCTGCATTTGCATGCTAATGGACAAAAGTATTTAAATTCCTACAAATATCTATTACTGACTAGCTGCAGCCCAGCTGCTCCCTGTTAAAAATGGTGATTAGAAATTAATATAACTATCCAATGGATTCACAGTTTGAGATTTGAAGTATATAAAGAACAGTCATTCCTAAAGGGGCCATGCTTGTGAATGCTGTATTTAATTAATGCCCAAGGGAAAGAGCAAAAGAGGAGGAGGAGAAGTACTGCAGCTGCATTTATTCTGAAATCGTAGTGATACTAAACATTGCATGCCAGGTTTAATGGCATGTATTCATCTAGATAGCAGAGTGTCTTACTCAGAACAAAAGGTGCTGTCTGCCTTCAGGATATCAGGATTTTGAAGTGAATTTGGGAGTGCACAGTGAATTTCTATTTTATTTTCTCTATTGGCTTATGCTAAGCCTGCCACCACAGAACACCCAGGTTCCTCCTTGTATGCAGATCAGCTCTGTGTGTGAGCTACACAGGATTGTTCTTTACTGAAAGTAGTGATGAGAAGGATGCCATGCAGCAGCAATCATACCAATCATTTATATTGAGACTGGCACTTCCTTTTTTTATTCCTAGGTGCTACTAGCATGTGTGAAAAGATAAAAGTATGTGTGATGTGAAGTGGGTACATGCAACAAATACATTTAGAAAGAACAAGTACTGCAGCAGATGAAAGTGTCCTGGCTGGAGTTAGAACAGAACTAATTCTGTTCAGTGATTTTACTTTTTATCTCAGTCTCTTCTAAGTGACTGCACATTCTGAAGCTGTGTATTTTTGCAGGTGGTGTCCAATTCAAGAAGTGATTGCACTTGATGTTTATAGTTACTACCAAGGATTGGTACACAGAAAAGTTTTTTCTTATACTTGCTTCTATAGAAACCAAGCTCACTGCTCAATCTTGTGTGCCAGGCTGGAGTGCTGTAAAGCAAAAGGCCACACCTGCAGGGAGGATCAAACAGGACAGGTGACCTTAAACTGAACAACAAGGGATTCCATCTCATATACATCATATTCAATATAAACCTAAGAAATCATGAAGGTCAAGCTGTCTACTTCAATGGCAAGTGTCCAAGAAGAACTCTGTTCATTCTTTTGCCTTCGATCTCAATCTGTGCATTCCTGAATCCAATTTTGGAATCCAGCTCCTGAATCCAGTTCCAATCTGTCAGTCTGGGACTTCCCCAGTGCCTGCCCAACAGCATCAGTGGTGACAGTGATATGATTGCCATCAGGGGGTTGGGTTCAATATTGGGTTTATATATATTTCATTATTTATTAAAGCTGTGTTAGTTTTCTTTTCCATTTCATAAGTCTATATTACTTCTTCCCTTTCTTTTCCCCTTGGGCGTCTGTCATTCCTGTCATGGTCATCCCAGTCGTAACCCTTGACAAAGTGAAAGACTGAAATCTCATGTTCATCCCAAACAAATGTTTTTGTAGTATAGGGAGAGATTTGAACACCACTACAGAGGTTAAGAAGTGTAAAATAAAAAAAAAAAAAGCATGAATAAAACAAACCCAGCAAACTGCAACTATACCATGCAATGGTGCATTAGTACAGTGGAAAGCACCTTCATACATGCCACAAAGATTACCCACTGCAGCAGTCCCAGTCCAGGCTGGAAGTAGCAGCTAGAGGAACACAAGACCACCAGGATAAGGACAGGGTTAGGTCCTACCTGCCTAAGTGTGGCCTCCACTTGGTAAACCAGCAGAGAAGCCCCAGCTAAAACTACCAGGCTTAGTTGTAAACCAGTCCTCATGCAGCAAGCACCTTAGGAGAAGCAGACCAAACTGGTGTCAGTAAAAAAACCCAGAGTTCAGGAAACAGTGTCCCTTAGAGACACTTCTGTCCTTAGCACAAAGGAAGCTGATACAAAGGTTGGACTTGTTTGCATGTTATTTTTCCAATGCTCAGCTGCTAATTGAGACTTGAACAAAGCACTAGTAAGAAAGGTCCTTTTGTGTGAGCGAGAGCTTATTTTGTTGAACTATAAATCTGGGAAAACATAAGAATTCAAGCTCAAGTATGTATTTCTGATCATGTCAGTAAACATTTCCATACTACCCATACAGCAATATTATTTCAATATGTAAATACTAAAAGAGTAGTATATATTAAATGCCAAAGTGTTACATGATTTAATCTTTACCATTTAACTATGAACAACATAAAGATATAAATACATGCAGACAGGAAAAAGCCAGGGACAACATAAACATGGGCAATGAGCACGACCTAAGCAAATCTTGCCTGTCATGGCCCAGAGCACTGTGATGCTGAGGAGCCTCCACCTGAACAGGGTCTTGTCCTACCCAGCAGGGCAGCCTGAGGTGGGCACAGCCTCAGGGGAGAAGGCAGGCCCCATGCCAGGCAGGACAGTGGGAACAGGGATGGCCCAAGGCTCATTGCAAGGTGGCAGGGGTCATTGCAATCCTGGGGGTCAGCCCTGAGCCTCTCCCCAGGGCCACCAGTGCGACAAGGCTGCCCACACGTGCTCGTGGCCAGAGTCACAGAGAGGAGGGACACACGATGTGGTACAAATGACAGTGTGGTGGTCACCTAGGGGTGAGATGGGATGCCCGTCAATCATAGAATCACAGAGTCATAGAATGGTAGAGGTCAGAAGGGACCTCTGGAGATCATCAAGTCCAACACCCCTGCCAGAGCAGGATTGCCTAGGGCTTGCCACACAGGAACATATGCAGGTGGGTTTTGAAAGTCTCTAGAGAAGAAGACTCCACAACCTCTCTGTGCAGCCTGTTCCAATGCTCCATCACCCTCACAGTAAAGAAGTTTCTCCTTATGTTGAGGTGGTATTTCCTGTGGTCTACCTTGTGACCCTTACCTCTCTTCCTATCACAGGGCACCACTGAAAAGAGACTGGGCCCTTCTATTTGACACTCACCCTTCAGGTATTTGTAAACATTAATAAGATCCCCTCTCAGTCTTCTCTTCTCCAGGCAAAACAGCCCCAGGTCTCTCAGCCTTTCAAGGGAGCATCTCAAGGGATGCTTAAGGCTTTCCTAACTCACACCATCTACACTGGGCATCTAGACCAAATTTATTCACTCAGTGTGGCAGTGGGCACATCTAGAGGACACCCTTCCTCAGGACGTGTACCTTCCCGAGAATCCGCGGACACCTCTTGGCTGCTCATCACAGAGTAAGCCTCAGTGGCTTGTGCGAGGTGCCTGGCTTCTTGCTGGCTGCAGTCACTGAGTCTTGTTCCCAGACCGCCTTCCACATCCATGTTTATAGGCAGCCTGCTGAGGAGTTTTGTCTTTCATTTGTAGTTTAAAAATGGTTCCACTCAAGCAGCATTCAGCCCGTGGAAATGATGCAGTGTTAGTCTTGGTCATTCTCTCTGTTTGGGAACGCTATGGCACCTGACAGACAAGTTTGTTTTCCATTTTGAGATGGTATTTACACAACAGCTAAAGGAGTTCTTTACTCATTCTGACACTTCCCAACTATTTTCAGATTTCTGCTTCAGAAGTAACACAAGAATAGCATGGGATAACACTGAGCTTCAGGCAAATTATCTGTGGCATAGAGCTTCAGATAAAATACCTGCGTACGTCTTCACCAAAGATCCCTTCCAGTCTGCAGCCTGCATTGAACTCCCAGTAATACTGGAGATTCACTTGTCATCTTTATAAGCCATACTTGTATCTTGGCTACAGTATAAAAATATCCTCCAAGTCATCTTTCAGAAACCATCTGCTTCCTGCAGCAGAGAAGTAGTACTTGGGATCAGAATTCTTGAAAGCAACTACTTTCACGCAGTGGTGACTACTTTGTTTCACAGGCTGCTGTAGGTATGTTGCCCTTACCAGAAAAGCCTGACTTTTTGACCAACTTCTCCTTCAACAAAAAGGCCAATCCTCAGGCCCCAACATCTGCTGTGGCATGGCAGAGGGTGATGTGATTCATTTAAATTCTAAAACTGTCACTCAAGTGAGTGAATAGAAGCATGTTCTTTGCAGCTGGGAAAGAAAGATTCCAGACCATGTCACTCCAACACCTTTGAAGCCTGAATCAATGACCTTAGGACTGATCATAACCCAATAAGTAATTCTAATATTTGGATTTATCATTGACCAGCTAGCATTAACAGTTACCCTCATATATAAATTACAAAACAATGTTGCAGTAGCACTATAAAACCTGCAGAAAGGGAGGTTTATTGCCATGAGCAGGAAAAAAAATAATCTTTTCACAGCCACTTAGAAAATAGTGCAGATAGTTACATTTAAGTTCTGAAAGTCTTAGTTGTGATGTCACCCTCAAACAATCGTAACAAAATAGCAATAAGATATGCAAGCATAAAATACAATCAAACCTCTTCTGTAATTGTATTATATGTTTTCTGCATTTATTCTCTATTAGAAATTAATAACTTTTCAGCAGCATTTTGAGGAAGATTTCCTCATTTCCTCAGGATGTATACTATATTACACAAAGATACTGCATCAGGAAATGGTAAAACCTTTCTGAAATCCTCCTTTTTCTTTTCCAGTATGCCTTAATAGAAATGGTAGAAAGAGCAATAATGTAGTTTTATCAGTATATATTTTCTCTGTGGGGAATGTAAAAGGAATGTAAATTATTATTTTTTTTTTTTAACTTTTCCTAAAAGAGCAGTAAGACATCTGTGATATTTTGCTTACTCTAAAAAAATTCTGAATATTGTTCTTAAAAGAACATTTCATTCTTAGAGTTTTGCTGCAGTTCCTAATGCAGCACTGACTGGCAGTTGATGAGAATGGAAACAATTCCAAATCTGCAGAATCTGTCTTTTTCCGTATGCAACCACTGTGTTCTCTAGGCTAAAAAAGAAATAGGACAAGTAACTATACCAGTGAGACTGAGAGTTGTGCTCTATGACAGAAAATGCTTATTAGGAAAGCTAGGCTAATAGCATTTCTCAGAGGGACATTGGGAGGTTAGCTAGGACTTGTGCAATAGCAGTGTACAGGTGGTGTACCCTATTCAACTGCTGTCATATCAACTGCTAACTCATAAGAACTATATAAACCATATAGTGATTGTAGGCTGTATGTCTAGTCTTTAAAATGCTACCTTTTTTGCTTTTCTGCATTCTTCTGAGGATTAAATGTCATTTTCTTGATGGTTCATCGACTTTCAGGGCCAAAAGGACAGGAATCTGACATGACACAATACAACTCAGTACAGTACAAGAGACATCTATGCTGCAAAACATTTTTTTTTTTAATTTTGTAAGATAAAACTGGTATAATATTTGAAATATTCATTTCTAAATTTTAAAGAGAAACAGTTTAATTTTCAGTGCATAAACATTTTATGTAAATAAAAAAAAAAAGAAGAAAATAAAAAGGAAAAAAAAAATTAAAATGGATGAAACAGCTTTTAGCTCTGACCATGAAGTTCATAAAAAGTTCATAAAAATGGCAGGTACTGATTTAAGTTCACTTGTCATTTTTTTAATTGCTTTCACTAGGTGGTTTTATGAACTTCCAACTAAATGCTTAGATGTTAACATCTTTTTAACCTGTTTAAGGGAAGTATATCATGAACACCTGAGAGGAATTTCTGAGAGTCCTAAGATAAAAGACAGGATCCAGTATTTGTACTCTTGTGAGAAAGAAGCAGAATAAGTGACATTTGTGAATCAAAAATGATCACTCAGAAAAAGAACATAAAGGAGAGATCATATTTTACAAATTAACTTTCACATTTTTCTCTTTTCACTGTTTCTGCTGTAAGAATGCCTATACCACTGGATTTTTGAAAAGGGGCAATTTGACGGATTAAACCAGGTTGCTGTGCTTTAAATATGCAACTGGTTACCATGGCAACAGTTTTACTTTGACACACAGCTTATCTTGTTTTATGGAGTGCAGCCTGTTGTTATGGCAATTTGGAACACCACTATTTCTCCCCCCAAAGAAGCATAAGACAAGATAGCAAAACAGTAGTTAAAATGAGCTCAATAATTAAAAATCCATACCTAACGTAGTATTTTGTAGGATGTTGTAGTTTCTTAAATTTAACTTCACTGGAACACAGAGAGAAAGAACTAAAGTTCACAAAGAAATCAGGGTAAGGATTATATTTCTTATCACTGAAACACAAACGTAGAATGTAGCAGCATTTGTAACAGGGGTAATATCACTCATTAGTTCACTGTTTTCTGCCTTCGTGAACAAACATATTAGTTCCTGTCTTGCATATTTATTCAGATTTCTTCAAATCTAAATAAATGGATATAGAAGGAACAATGCAAATTACCCCCCAGAACTCTTAACATTACAAGCAGGATGAATAACTGAAATTTCATGAACAATAACAGTACACGATCAGAGTTCTACCATAAAATCAACATTTTTCTGAACCCAAATATAGTTTAAGAACCTAAATGTACACAATTCTTTCTGCTGATGCAAACACTTCACTTTACACATCACATGCTAAGTAATCATGCACAAGCCTGCATATCTTAAATAAGTACAAAATCTATATGCCTTTTGATACATGCGTATTGAATGAGTCCCTATATTTTCATCTTTAGAAAAATTCAATGAATGTTTAAGCAAGAGCTCGAATGGTCCTGGGAATAGAGGAGAGATCTGAGGGACATCTAACCATCCAGGATCATGGAATAAAAGAAAATTAGGAAGAAACTTTGTTCCAATTTGAGGAAGAAAATTTGTTCCAGTCCCCAGAGAAGTAGTAGAATATGGCTTTGCATTGAGTAAGAAAGCTCAGTGAGGGTCCACCTACAGGAGTCCATGTTCTTAAGTAGCCATAAACTTTTGAAGAGACGCTTACTCTTACAAATTGCTGAAGTTCTGAAGCAGAAAAGCCAAATATGTTAGTCCTATTTCTAGTTAGTTTCTTGTAGGAAAAAAAAAAACCAATTTAAGAGTTCCATGGGAAAAAGGGATCAGTGGAACATTTTCAGCAGAGCCTAGGCAGAACAAATCCCTTCCTAATATCTGCCATCGAATTTTGCCTCCAAGGGTGCCATCCTTGAGTTTGATTCCTGTAAATATCTATAGCACAGTCTTATTGTTCTTTTTCAAATCTCTTTCAAAATTATAATGGCTTTATTAGTTTAGCTGAACAGTTCATCTAGTTCACTGTTCTGTACCCAAAACCAACCATAAACAAACACTTAATGGGGATTATGGTCAGCGAGAGAAGACCTAATGCTCATCCATCCATAATTTGTTTCTAGTTCAGGGGATTTCTCTGACTCGTTCAAATTTGTCTGTTTAATTGCTTTTTGCAGACCTTTCTTCCAACCACCTAAATTCACATCACCTTCTACCATCCATAGTGTTTCTACACCTGGGTCCATATGCACATGTACTGGCCCTTATACAATGAAGGGATGGTCCAAGACTTTTCTTCAGTAGGAAATTTATCCTTTCCTCTCTGACAAATGTATTGATAGGATTCAGGTGTCCTTTGCCTCAATAAAGCATTTACTCTAGATACAAAATTTCCCAACATCCTCAACTGCATCTAGAATAGTCTGCAATGATTCTCCATCCTCTGTAAGATAATGGCTTCATTTTCTGCTGCAAACCAGGGATTTGAAATTTGATATTAGGAAACTGTTCTTTATCTCAAGTAAAGACATGATTCAGTGCAGTAGTCGCAGTTTCTAGACTCAATTTAGGTCCAACACACATTAAGGACAAAGCTTCCTTCTCAGAATTTTCTATTGGAGATTTTGAGCTAGTTTACATATACCTCCTTTTAAAGTGCTTAGTTCTCCCTACATGTGTTCTAAGAAAACTGGACATTTGGAAGTTAATCTTGCCTAAGTCCATCTCCTTCTACAAGTTTAGGTTTTAGCACATTTGGAAAATGCTGCCTGAAATATGACAGTTTTGTTGGTTTACGTTTTTGTTTGGTTGGGTTTTTTTAAGTAGTCTGTTTTAAGTTATACTGTATATGATTTTCTCAGTATTTACAATATTTGTTCTGGAATAGCTGTTAGTCATTCTCAATATCCCTGTCACTACTTAGTATAAGAGATTTATAAACTCAACTTGAAAAATTCTCATTTATTCGTAATTTTGTATGTAAATAAGCAAACAAACTTTCATAGGTGTGATGTCTCCAAAGATATTTATGAACAATATTTTAGATAAAAATTACAGATAGAAATCATGCACATGATTATTTCACTTCATGAATGCCCATTTCAGGAAGCAAGCATGTGAAGATGGAATTTAGATCAAATCTGAATGTTGTGCCTCAGGCTCCTTTCTTTGCAATAGCATCGAAGTTGCTTTGAGTTTTCCAATTAGTTTCCTTAAAACACTGTTATTGTCCTGCTGTAGTACATCTTCTCTCTTCTATGCCTTTTTTTTCCTCTCTGATATCTATCCAGAAGCCTAACAACTCTTAATCCCAGTCTTGTCCCCTTTCTGCTGGTGCCTGTGAATTTGATTTCTTTCTGAGCTTGTATCTTTGAGAGCTTCATTCCCTCCAGCATTCTGCCTTCTTATTTCTGTTTCTCAGTATCTTCCAATCTTACTCATGATACATGAAGACAGATGTGGCTTCAGATGTTCCTTTCTCTTTCTTTAAGAAACTCCTACTGCTGCTTTCATTGCAGAGAACATGAATTTGAAGTGCAGGAGTCTTTTCCTGTACTTCACTTATGCACAAAAAAGAAGGGAAAATATCAGTCTGAAGCAGTTCAGCAAAATTCTGGACATAACTTACATGACTAAATACATATGACTGGCCATGACAAAGGTAGCAGAGGCAGCTAAATGTCTTTTGACTGTCATTTTATGGGTGAGTGCAGATATATGAGAGGCAGATGTTTTCCGTTTTGCCTAGAGCTACACAAATCTGTGAGCTGGCAGTGAGCTCATACATGAAAGAATAAAACAGTAATCAACTCATATATACAAGATAACAGCTTTAAGTATTTAGTATTTTTAAGCACTCCACCAGTATCAGCTATTAGTTCTTACTCTGGGCCTATGAAGCAGAGGATTATTATTTACTTCTGTGGTCAGGCAGATAGAGGAAACTCAGACTCAGGGGTGAGGCATCTCCACAGATGTGTTTAAGTCTCTGGTCTAAGTGGCTTGCCCAGGGCCATGCAGACAGAGAAGCAGCAGCAATGGGTGGGACTAGCATTCAGTAGCTGCCTAGGTTCTACCATCCATCAAGCCCCTAGGTGACAAGCTCTCCAAGAGCTGAAGTTTTCAGTGTCACCCCTGCTCCCTGACCTTTCTATCAGTGGAAACTCAGCATTAATTCATCTTATTGTTAAAGACATAAAACAATAGCTTCTAAGTTTCATATTTTTCCCTTAAGCTACTTGGATGTCAGCCTCATGCATTCCTAATTTGAAGATTTTGGCAATATACTTTCTGAAATTAGACTTGCTTATTACTTACGTCTCTTGATTGTTATCACTGCCTTTCTACTTTCTTTTTTATTCCTGTACTTTATTTCTGTGCTTTTTTTCTTATAATTTCCTTTCTTTTCTGTAATTCTTTGGTTTTCTTTTTTCAGCAACAAATCTGGGAATTTAGCACTCCACAGATAAAGTTATTAAAATGACATTTAGTAAGATGATCACGGGAGATTAACACGTGATAACAAAGAAGAAACATGTTTTACTCACTGATTCAATTAAAAGTTAATTTCTGCTAACTTCACAATCTCTACCAAGCTCGTGTATGATTTCTGTATACAGCCATGGATGAAATCAGTACATTTTAATTTGTGTCTTAAAGATTTCTCTAATTAGTTTTTACAAGGAAGCCATACAGTCAAGTAACATCTGTGCTATTTGTTCAAGCTAAGAAAAAAAAATAAAGTAGCTCTAGCTCTGAATCTTACTTACACCCACATCTTTAGATTACTACAACTGATGTCCAGCTTCCCATTTACAGATGATTGTTACCACATTCTTCTAACACTGTCATAAAAGCTTACCTCACTAGCTAGTCTGCATGGCCCCTAGCAGTTACACTGAAATCAAGCTGCAGGTGGAACGCTGGTGGGCATGATACAGAGTTACAGCAAATTGATTTCAAAATTTTGCTAGATCCTTTCTACTCAGGCCAGTCCAATTACCCAGCGTGTTCTCATTACCTCCTTCGATATAAATATTTGATGGTTTGCTGTTGTGCACATTATCACATGGAGTTGGCAGCAGTTTGAAGTTGCTTTATGAAGAATCATTTCCATAAGGAGGGAAAAAAACCCAACCCTGTACTAACTAAAGGTGGACACCATAGGAGTTTGGTCTCAGATCTCACTTTCACAGTTTATTGTACAGGAATGGAAAAGTAAATCTGACAAAATCATCCAACTGTAAGGTTTCTGTCTCACGAAGGACAGTAGGCCATCACTGCTATTACTGACTGAGTCAAAAATAGTATCAGTGAGAATTGTGACCAGCCTAGACAGCTATTTCCAATAGCAGTTTTACCTCTTCACTGAGCAATTTTTTTTAATAGCACAACATTAGAGATAGCGCTGCTTGGAAACTGTATGTGGGCCAGAACTAGTGAAGTAAGCAGAAACAGCATATAACTACACTAGAAACCTGCAACCTCATCTGTAGATGATGCAGAAATCTTTGGAACAACAGTGCAGTGTGCCTGTGGCTTCATGTGTCCCTATACTATGAAACAGAATGGTTCTCTGAGGCCACTTCTGTGTCTCAGTTACTAACATAATGTTTCTCCTCATTGCTTTCTACTCATCTCTTTCCCAGCATCCCTTAGCTCAATGTCCTAATAGCCTCAAAAGGATACTCATAGCTTTACTTCGCTATTCTCAGTTGCCTTCATTCTCCAGAATCAGCTGCAGGATGTGGTAGCAAAGGTTGTGCAGCTGCTAGCATGTATTTTGTGTGCATATAGAATCTAAGGGAGACTGAAGCATCCCAAATAATGAAATAAAATAAAGGTTTCCTTTCTTCTGGGGAGATCAATGTTCAGAAATTCTGCACCATGGTAAAGTATGTAGGTGTGGTGCATAAAGGGGAAAATAAAAGACGGAGATAATTATGAAATTGCTGTTTCCTTCTTTAGAATTTGATACATTAACATTCAAAGTTTGATCAAAAAATAAACACTTGACCAGTTCTGTGTGCACAGAAATAGGGAAATCTATGACTCCACAGGCAGGCCCTCCTTGAAATAAGTAGTCTGTTGGCAATGGGAAACTTCACAGGATTGGTAGACGTTACAATTCACAGAAAGACAGAGGGAAAAACTCATGAACAGAAGGGATGTTCCATCCTCTACTACTGGCCAACAGTGACTGCCCCTCCTCCCTCTTCTCTTCGGTCTTTGTTAATCTAAACCCATGCACCAGTTCTGCCTTGGGGGTTGCTGGGAAGCTCTTGTTCTCTCAAGCCTCTTTTACCTACAGTCAAAGTTATTTATTAGATTGCATTGCCTCAGATCATTGCCTATGTTTGGACTCTTTTATCACCATCAGAGATAAAATGGAAGAGAGATGATGAAAGATGCTGGCCTTCTGCAAAGTCTCACAGAACAGAGTTAGATGTAATTTTAAATATTTAGAAGTTTAACAGAGCTATTGGCTGGGAAGATAGAATGCATAAGCATTCAGAAACTGGTATTTTGCATGCACTACCTCAGATGCTTCTTTATCAACAAAGCCTAAGAGAGGAAAGAGACTAAAAAAATTTAATTCAAGCCTATGAGCAAGTGGAGAGAATTTACCCTAATTGTTCAAGGGCAATAAAGTTCGTGAAGCTACTCTGGCAAGACACCAGTGCCATTTATTCACTTAGCATTTTCAGTGTTTTAAAACATGCTACCATCTTCCCTTCCTTATGATTCCCCTCTCTCTATGCCAGAGCATAGCCACCCAGGGGAGTGCAGCAGAATACCCTTTAACTTCTCACCCACACCTCTCAAAAGCAATTACTTAGCTTTACATTGCTGAAAAGGCAAAATTCAGGCAAGACACAAGACTGTGTACTGAAGCAGCCGAGAAGAAGCTGAATGTTTCATTTTGCTACCTCTTCTTTGGAGACATTAACATTGAATACAAGGTAAAAATGGGTGTGTGTATTTGTAAACTTACCCTATTTTAGGAAGATTCTTTAGAATATGTCTTCCAGTGCCCTAATTTCTCATTCTTCAGTTACAGATGATTAATAACATGTATTTGTTCTATTCACAGTCAAGTCCTTAGCAAAAATTCCACTAAATCTAGTTGAAGCAAAATTATGAAACTGCTTCATTTAAGAAATAATTTGTATAAAACCAATATTACCTATCATATTTGAGCTCCTTCTTACCACCTACATCTTTCAGTGAATTTACCTTTTAAAGAATGCAGTTTGGTGGTATGTTGCAAGATGATACTTTTAAGGTATATCGACAACAGGTTTTGTGCACTATCACAAAGGAAACACTAAAAGAGATGTTACTCTTCTGCTGCTCTGTCTCTGTTATTCTTGTTATGGGAAATTGTCATGGCAATCTGAGTTCTGAAGACTTTGGTTAGCTCTGTTTCCATGTTACTATTGTGAAATGGTGGTTTGACATGCCATTTAAGATATTAGAAAGTAATTCTATATTTTCAGGGTTGATTTTTTTCTTTTTTATTGCAGTGTGTATTTGTTCATGTCGAGGTTTTCAGAAAGTGTGTTCAAGTAGGAGATTAACATTTCTCTATATTATTTTTATTCCATGTTTTCATTTTTCAGCATTTTAAAGTGACTGAATCTATTTTGCCTTAAACGTGAACAAAAGCACCCTTTCCATTCCAGCAGTTATACTTTGCTAAAACTTTTTTTCCGTGTTCACTTTTGATAATTAAATGCAGAATTTTAGGTATATCTTTCTCTCTCACAGCCCTGGCCTATTTATTACACAGTGCAGTGCAGATTCAAGACACATAAATTACTGCAGAATGAGTTAGCAGGGTTAGCGGATAAATTCCGCTGGGTTTCATTTTAACATTACATAGCAATAACGCTTCTGATACTTAAGCTGCCAGGGATGCTATCCATAACACAGAACTCTGATATATGGATATATGCTTAATTTCTTCAGATTAGCCTCCCAGTCTTAGAAAAACAAATAAACATTGTTAAAAGGATTAAAAAAATACTGCAAGTAGGTTTTTTTCCAATGCAGTTTAAACAAATGAAAGACATTTAAGAAAGCAAGCTTGATACAAGTTTAAGTGGGATATACCTGGAAGTCTACCACAGTAGGAAGAAGTTCTTAAATGATTAGTGGTTTCAGAGGTATCTTGTTTAGGATATGTAAAACTGAACATAATAAAGAATTAGTCAAAAGCTAGGCTAAGAACACATAGCGGGGATATCTCTTAAGTTTTGTCCTATTTCTGTTCCCTGTTTTGTTCTCTTGAACAGTTGTTTCAGTGGGAGTAGAACAAGGCAAATTATCTGCTCCTGAGAACTGCACTTAGACTATTGGTTAAGAGTAGATGATGAACATATCATTGTCTTCCGCTTTTCAGCATTTAGGGTGTACGAATGCACATGAATTGAAATTGATTCATACTGATTTCAGAAACAATAGAAGCAGAGTTACAACATATACAGGCTTCTATTAATCAGCTGAGTCAGGTAATTTGTGGAAAACGTCTCTAAAATTGACCTCATTGAATTCATTCTATTGAAAGAAAAAAAAAAATCACAGTTGTATGTAAAAATACATTTTTCCCATAATCAGAACATTAGCATTAAAATTAAGGAAGCTTGGTCACCAAATCAAATATGCAATTTATACTGGGCAGAATACACACGAAACATATTAGAACAAATATTGCAGGTACTTGAATTTCTTTGCTGCCTTTATTTCACACAGCCCTATGCCTTTATATTTTGTATATAACTTCAGACATCTAAAGGCTTTGAGAAAGTATAATGTAGTAGTGACAATAAGAAAAAATAATTGCAAAAACTTTTATCTTAATGAAAAATGTTTTTAAACTCAAGTTAAGATATTCATTTACATGACTTTAAAAAAATTTTAAAAACCCCAACAAAACAAAACAAAAAAAAAAAAAAAAAAGAGATTTTTTTTTTCTTCTGTGTTTTTCAAAAATCATAAAATCATAGAATGTTAGGGGTTGGAAAGGACCCCTAGAGACCCTTGACTCTAACCCCCC
>WTSP01010574.1:76376-93411 GCA_025331215.1 Actenoides lindsayi | reverse complement strand
CCTTCAGACAGTGCAGTTAGTTAGAAGAACTGAGCTGAAAAGTAAAATTACTGAACAGAATTAGTTCTGTTCTCACTAAAACCAGGACAGTAAATAACAATCTAATATTTTTAGATATTGTGAAAGCTCATCTAAGCTTTATTTGACTAAAGCAGAAGGTTTTTTTATTTCTTGTCTATTTTGCTATCCTCATTATGGTCTCTCTTACTAACAAAATTATTAATCTTACTGTCCTTTTCAGGTAATGCAATACCTTTGTACCCAGCTCCCTTATCAGCTAAAATAGTTTGTTGTGTTGAAGCAACCACATAGATCTTACACTGTAACATAGGATATAAAAAAGCAGTAATGACAACCTACATGTGAACTCATTTTTGATAATGTAAAACATGACTTTGAGAAAATTTGCAGGCTAGGATTGCATCAATGCAGTGTGTCTGCAGAGCAAAGAAGCTGGTGGTGACAATCTGATTCCCACCATGTAACTATAACTCTGGACTGAGTTTATGGTCAGAGTGCATCCTTTCCGTTACTTTTCATCAGGAAGGAATCTATTTTATGCACTCCAAAATCATTCCAGTCTGAACCACAATAAATGGGGATTATCAGGAGATTCCCTTCTCTCTCATTTCTGCATACTAATGTACAAAAATCTTGACTTGCAATCACCTTTATGTGGTTCCCTTTATTCTTTTCTTAAAATTACAAAATCTTCATTTCAGTGTTACAGGAAGAACAACGGTTCTGTTCAGCTTCATAAATGGGCAGGAAATCACCATCAATGTTTAGGAGCAATGGCTAGGGGTGCTTGCATTAATAGTAGAAGGAGAGAAATTACAGACAGTGTGAAGGCAAGAGAACACACAAGTGGAGTAGATCTGTGTACTCATAAGCTAGCTGGCAAGAAATGACAGGGAGATAACTTTATGCTTGAAAAGAATAAAAAGTATTCAGAAAGTTACATTGACATTTGTTAGCTGCAACACTAACAGCCCAGCTACCTCCAAGCTAATAACCACACAGAACAATGTATCACTGTGAAGCTGAGGTGTAATACTTATAAATGAGCTCATGAAGCTAAGATTCACCTATTTGTAGTTACAATATACAGTGTACGACCTTTTGTTCGACTAAAGGGGTTATTCTGTCTCCTAGTGGACTCATGATTATTTGATAGACTGGTTTATTTGACATGAGTGTTTTTCAATTAAAAGAAACACGTACATTGGCTGACATTAATTGTGCTTAGGTTCTTCAGAAAATAATCCTCACATCTCACAGGAGCATTTATAATTATTTTGCTTGACCTTGATACCAAACTAAGCAACCTACATTTTACTCAGGTCATCCTCTTCAATTTTAGCCAGCATTGCATCTTTCCTCACATTTTGCTTAATAGGAATTTCGCCAGATTATAAGGTACATTAAATGCTGGCTTCAGCAGCTCCAAGAGCTCATCAGCAAGCTGTTTTAATATTTTTCACTGGTGATTTTCCCAAAGACAAACAGGGCTCATAATATCCAAAATAGACTGGGTATATGAAGACTGGAATATTAAGTGGAAGAGGACAAAGTGACAAAGCTAGTCCCAGAAGCTTTAGGTGGAGACAGACAAGAGATGGCTAACGTCTGCTTTTACACAATTTCATCATCTCATTTCAATCACACTGGAAAACTGAGGTCAATGATTTTTTTAAAATAGTTTGGCAAATTTCTTTTTGTAGAAGAGGCAATATTTAGCTTCACAGTATATAAATATTCATTGTGGCCCACTATCAGTATCTGAATTAAATAAAGAAGAAAAAATCCTAAATCCTCATTTGCTATCTAAGTGGAAACATTTTCTAATGGACTACACCAAAAAAGAATTTAATTTCTGAAAAAATTAACATAAAATCTGTGACTATTTAGTAACAAGCCTCTTTCTAGAGATAGATTTTAAAGATTAAAATTAAAAAAAAAAAAAAAAAAGGAACTTTGCCTTCTAGCAAAAATTAAAAACATCAGAAAAATGTCAGTACATGTGGCTTTATTTCAGAGGAAGCAAGTGTTTCTGAATGCTTTCTGGAGACATTTCAAAGTCATTTTACAAACATGTATGCAAAGTACATACTCACATCTAAATTGTTAGCAGTGTTAGACACGTTGCTACAACAGCAGGGATACTTGATACTATAGAATTCACACATCACAGTTACAAGTGTAGGAAAAAAGTGGAGCTTTAACAACTCAAGATCTAAGGCCATTTACACTGACCTGGCATTTTAAAAACATTTGTTTTCAAAAGAACAATCCCTAAAAACTGATAAAGAATGAGAAGGCTTCTGTAACATGACAGCATACACAGTAAAGCTAAATCCCAGCTATTCTCTTAAAATCTGTGTACTTTTTTGTCGTGTGTTTCCCTTCTTAAATTGACAACCATCCACAGGGATTCAGAGTTGGTTTTTCTGTCAAAATACAAATCCTGAAAATTTTTGAAGAAAACTCAACAAGGAGGCCCAATTGTCTTAGCTTATTGAAAATCTGCATTACCATTTCTTATAATCCATCCACTGTAGACTTTAAGACATTTTTTTTCTTTTGCAGAGGAACACATATCCTGGAGTTCCTTTACCAAGTGACTGATTAAAGCTGAGCACTCAGCCTGGAACAGTGGGTGAATAGAAGATGAAGGATGCTAAACACATAGCTAGTTTGCCTACCCTTTTGTTATGGCTCTGGAGTCTAAAGAGACAGAGCTGTCACAAAGGTATCTGTGCAGGCCCTTAATGCAAGGATGAATTTCATTTGATCCTAAATAGACTTTAAAGGCAGTGAAATGCATGCCACTGATCTATCCCCTGGGAATCTCTCCAGCAAAGGCAGGCTGCCTATTTATTAGGCCCCAACTACGTGTCACACACATAGTCACCCAACCTTGAATTATACTAAATAACCTAAATACAGAGTCAAGTATGGCTCATCTGAATTAACCCAGGAAGAAAATGATGTAAGAGCTTGGATCAGATACAGACACCCCTTTCTGAGGTATGGAGCACATGCTATAAGAATATGTAAGTAACATCAGACACTTGTCTGGCACACACATCTTATCAAAGAGAAATGTCATTTTTTTCTATATTCTGGTCAGATTAAGTTGTTTTGTCCCATGCCTTTTATTAATGCAGATTTTCACACATTTTTACAACTAATATTTAAAGGCCCCAAACTGAGATCAAGGTGACATTAATTCCTCCCTCATTAAAGAGTCCAGGAGCACTTTCTTCCTCTCCCCCATTCTCTCTCTCCCAGGTGTCCAAAATTACAAGGCTAAGTTCCCAAATTCACTGCTGTTTGGCCATCCTCAACAAAATCTTTTAAGAGCATATCTTCTGTCAATATTAATAGAAGTCATGGGGCAAACACCCTTAACAGGACCATTAAAATTTTCCTATGAGAATTGTTTAAATCATTCTTAAGAAGGCTTCATACTGCAACCACTTGAGACCACTTCAGCTTCAGCAGCTTTTCTATTCAAGGTTGTTTTGGGGTGCTCAGCATACATCAGAGATACTTCATGCCTCCCCAGCTCACATTCACATTCTCTAGTCTTATTTTTGTTCCCTTTGATAATTTTGCTTACATTTGTAACCAAACTGTGCCAGAATGTTACTCCTACAAAATGTCTAGCATGGAAAGTGTGATTCGGAGTTGGTAGAAATTAAGGTCCAGTAAATGTTGCTTTAATTTAGTAGTACTTTAAACGAGTGCAAACACCTTCTGGTGAGGAACTTTGATAAGACACTGAGCAGTCTCTTGATTTTGGACCTAAGCCAGACTCACTGGCACTAAATATGTGCTGCTGCAAAGCAATTTTTGTTTATTTGTTGCTGTTCCTTCAGTAATTTTGCCATCTTGGACTACCACTAATTTGTCTTAGGTGTAGATTATCTAACGTTACACACCACAGTCATCATTCCTATTGGCATACAGGCAAACATAGTTCAAGAACCTACTGTCTATGTACATAAGATGCAGTGTTTTGACTCTGGGAGTTTTGTTATTGTTCTTTGATTGCTTAATAGTGCCTAGGGAACAAAAAGAGTCTTTCACCAGAGTAGTTTACAACACTGAGGCTTAGCCTAGCACCAGAGCTCCCCTCTGGGTACTTACATTGAGCTCACCAGAGGTTCACTAGCAGTTGGTGGCATGGTAAGAAGGCAGAACTCTAGGAGTGAGAACATTGCTATGCAAGAAGATAGTGTTACCAGAGCTGAGTGACACTTTTCAGACAATTTATATACTGAAAACTTCATTTCAAATTGATCATAATAATACATGAATTTAGCAAATGGTTATTTAAGGGGGCAAAAGGGATAGGAAATAAAGAGAAGAGGATACAAATTTCAGAAGATGTAGTTCTTATACTGAACTCTTTTTCACATTTTTCATTAAAAAAAAAAAGGGCCTTTAAATTTTTGCCAAATTTTTAAAAATTAAGAACCTGCAAAGAGATGTGATCTTTAGACAAAACCACTGATCCTTTTTTGCTATCACTTACAGTATGAGATAGATCCAAGAGCTGAGATGTCTTCACTCCCAAGACCACTCCTACTGCAGTTCTAGAAATTAGATACTTCAGCCCTGAATTTAGCTCTTTATTTGAGGACCTGAACAGATTAGGTTTGTAAGAGCACAGAGCTAAAATAACAGACAGACAAGAGCATTTTAATATCTAACCTTCTGGCATCCCATTGTAAGGAGGGGTACACTTCTAACACTCAGCAGCCTATCTTCTGTGCAGCATATATTTGGTTATGGATGACTGGGCTTATATTCATGCTGCAAATATGAAAAAGCTGGAAGCAAAAACCTCTGGTTTCCTGAATCCCTAGACTGTTGTTAACATATATTTCTATAGAGAAGATCTAGACCTTCCCTAAAATTTTAATACTCACTTTTCTATTTGTATGTTAGCTGTATATGAGGCCTAGCCCTGGTAGTAGCTGGTGAGGAGAAGGCACCCTTTGAGAGTCCAATGAAGCTTGAGCACAAACTGCGATGCTTGAACAAATGTCAGATGCTCTTCAATATCTGTCCTATTGTAGCTGCTACAAAGGTTTCTACTGTCCATGCAGAGGACAGAAAACTTTCTCGAAGGCACCTGAGACCTCAGCTGTGCAATTCCTGACATATTATTTCTTCATGCCTCACTATGCCCCTGTGCAAATCATTAACAGGTTAAGCCTATCTTTAAAAGATGATCAAAGTAAGACAGAGAGTGTAAATAATGGGTAACATTGTGGCAGGGCTTTTCATAGGAAACAGCAACAGAGAACTTTGTCTACCTTAGATGATTCACCAAAGTTCCCATGATTATTATCAGTTCTGCTGTTTTGTTGGAACAGAAACAGCCAAGGAAACACTGTAATATCAGAGTCATTCTGCCCTGTACTTGTACAGATCTTTCAGTTAGAGTTCCTAGTCATTCAGGTTGACTTTGTTCAAATTAAAGGACAACATTTCCAACATTGCCTTGTAAAATAATAGTCACACAGGAATTACAGAGCAGATTAATTCATTAATTTAACACTTTCCAGATTTTTCCCTGACTCCTGATCTTTGCATTGAGTAAACGTATTTTCAAAGAGAATGTTCTAGAAGTATGTCAGTTCTTTTAATGTGGTTATCTAATCCTTGAATGGGCCAGCAGATACATTCACGATTTTGAGGAAAACAAACCCATTTGATTCTGAATACCCATTTATCATATTTTATGTAATTTTCAGCCAAGAGATCACTGAGACTGTCTTTAAATCAAAGCAAGCTAACAAGAGGAAAGGAATTAAGTAATAGAAGACATTTAGCAATTATCACCCTTTTAACAGTCCTTGTGAATTTAGACCAGAAGTTCTGTACACTGCAAAAAATATCACGCTGATATCTGTTGTGAAGTTCCTTGTAAAATATCCTACGTTATATCAGGCTCAGTTCTTTAAAAGAATAATTATATTTTTTAGAATACATAGCAATACATCTATGTATTTTAAATACATCATTAGCATCACAGTTTCCTTGTTCAGCAACTTCAGTGGAAGACATGCTGGGAAGTGGGTCCCATATCACAAAGATTTAGGCAGAGTATTAAAACATTGCACAGCCCTTCTACTGCAAGCTTCTCTGGCAATGTTTCAGAATTTTTTTAAAAAGAGACAAATACACAGAGTATATTAATACTGTAGCAAATGAATACATGAAATAATCTTTATATTCTAAAAGCAGTATCTACCCTAAAGAGACCTTTTTTCTCATTCACTTACAGAAGAGCAGGACTGCACTGAAAGCTGTATTCATCTACACAATTCAAAACCATATAGCTTTGAAAATACAAGACTACCCTATCTGACTGATGTCAGCATAATTTTTGGACACTTTTCTGTTCATTTTGCCATGCCAAGTGGTATATATACAGGCAACCCAAAATTCCCACATGAAAGAACTGTTCACACATTAAAAATCTCAAATATCTTTTCATTCAAATGTACTCATATGAGATAGGATGATAAGGAGGAAAAAAAAATAGTAATTTCAGGGGAAAAAACTCAGTAGCTTTAACAGTACTATGGAAAAGAGGTTATGATAACTCTTCAGACACCTCAAAGGAGAACACTTTGACAGTCCTGGGATATGCTGCTTCACTAGGCTCCTATTTGTGCCAGAATGAGTGATAAAACCTAGCATTTTCCATTTATAACTTTCCTACTACTGTACTGATTTCCCATTGGATCAGTATTGTGAATAATACTTTTTGATCCACAAATACTTTCTTAGAAATGAAAATAATTTATTTCCCCTACAGGACTGATCACTCTTTACCTGCCCAAGTGCAAAGCAATCTTAGATCCTGTCTTCTCTCAGTACAAGGTCCTAGAGAGTTTAGGGTATTTGTGCTTGTAAATAAATCATCCTTAGTCTAGGGTCTTTTTTATACAAATTGAAGAAATTGTGGATATAACATTAATTTCGAATATTGAGCTTTAATACCTGTTCACACTCAAGAGTTTTGTTTCTGACTCAACTCAGTTCAACACTAAATAACAGATGTGGGAACAGAGACAGAGTCCTTACTTTTTTACATTAATAATAAGTAATGTTGTATGGTGGCGTTTTATTAGTAAACATACAGAAAGAGCAGCCTTTTAGCTTAGAAGCTTATATTAATTCTGATGAAATCCAGCAGATGGACAGAAGTGCTCTGAGTAGAATATGGATGATTTTATGACACATTACCTGTTTTCCACTGCCACCTTCATCCTCTGGAATTTGGTCTGCTGCATTCAGAGGGTTGCAAAACTCATTTGCATCCCAGGGAAAGCAGTTAAGATACAGTCTGATACAAATCATTTCATTGCTAAGGAACTCATTTGAAAGAGAAGAAATGCTGCTATGGGACCAAACAGCATCTGTGTTTTGTATCTCAGATACCATTTGGGAAAGGCCTGGGGACAGACATACCTCCCTTCCTGTCCAGTTTTTGACATCCAAACTACAGAAAGAGCACATTATCAACTGACCTGTCTTTTTGTCTTTCCCAGTAGTTAGCTCCCAGTTGAGACACCAGGCCTGTGGTAACGACTAGGTAAACTACAAGCTGGTGCTTGTTTAAGGCCATACACTCGGCGAGAGAGTTGCTTCGGGCCCGGCCCGGCCCAGCTAACAGCAGAGTGACAGATGTCGCTCTTCAGGGGATTTCCTGAGGTTTTCCTTTCTTCGGGAAATGCTAGGGGAGCGGAGAGACCCTCCACTAGCCGGCAGCTATCGCGCCAGAGGCTGACAAGGCCTTGCCAGTGCAAAAGTCCTCAACCCACCGTTGAGGTTTGCGAAGGAAGAGGCACAGCCGGTGAAAGCTCCACCAGTGCAATGGGGAAGTTCAGTTGGTGGTAAATGGTCTGCTCTCCTGGCTTGGGAGGCAAGCTCAGCTAGTGGTTGTTCCTCTCCCAGAAGAGGACCTGGCCATGGCCACCACTCAGCCGAAAGCCGTTGCCAGAGGTAACGTGGGGACCCAAGATGGAGCTCCCACACAAACATGAGGCCGTGCAGGTCTGGGCTGCAGGGAGCACCTGAACCCGGCATTCAAACCAGAGGGCAGCAGAGACGCCCCTGTATGCGGTGTGAGGAGGTGAACGATCTGCTTAGCCTGCTGGAAGATCTGAAAGAGGAACTGGAAAGGTTAAGGAGTATCAGGGAGCCGCACCTGGAGGCAAGGCCGCAGATTGAGACTCCACAAGAAGCAGAGTATTCCCTCCCCTTTTGCCACCAGGCATCAGGAATTTGCACAAGTGTCTTCTGTAAAAGCTTCTAAAGCCTTAGTGGGGTAATGACAGCCAAAGACAAAATATTAAAAAAAAAAAAAATGGTTGGGGAAAAGATCCTGGAAGCAGTGCAAATTGCTGATTAAGAATACGACATAAAAATCTATAAAATAAAGTAATACTACATTTCTTGAGGTATCCTACTGACAAGTCTATTTTTTGCACACTTTTCTCAACTGGAGAAGAAACAAACTCAGTATTTCCATGCAGAATATGCATTTGTGACACCTTTCTTCATATTGCTCCAATTTCACAATTGCAACCAGGTTGTGCTGCAGAGGAACAAAACTTGATGTTTTCCTGGAAGTTAGTGACAATTTCCTTCTGCGCTGTGGACTGGAGAAATTTGAGTGTTGCTGTGCACTGTCTGGTCGCTGTGTTCCTTCGGGGCTGTGTCTAAGGTAAGAGAGCAGCTCTTCCTTGCTTACTATTATGCCACAGTCAATGTGGGAGAAAGTTCCTGGTTTCCAGAGTTCCAGTAAAATGATAGGGGCAAAGATCAGGATAAGCAAGAAGGGCTCCCTGTAGCTGTCACAATCACTGGCCTTAGTGTCATTTTTTTGGATGGTGCATTTTATTCTTTATATTTGCATTATCATACAAATAATTTTGCTCCAATTTCAGTGTACTTTTCTCAGTTTTTCTCTGAATGTATATACATATAGCTGGAAAAATAGGAAAGAGTCTTTTTTTTCTGTCAGAATTTATAGCTATCTATAACTTTCTCTTCCTTATTATGCAGTTTTCTAAAAAAAACCAAACAAAATGGAGCTGATATTCATGGAGAAGCACCCCATTAATACTAATTGGTTTTTAATGACTAGTCTGTTTTAAAGCTTATGCAATTATTAGAATGTTACTTTATTCTCTTGGATTAGAGAGGGAAGACTTTTTAATCACGTATAACAAATTCAGCCCAGTAAATTACTGTTCTGTGATTCAATAATTTATGAAACATAAGGAGTGCAAAGAAGTGTTGCCAGGCTGCCCAAAATTTTGGATCTGTATTTTTTGTTATACTATACAATATTACCCGTCTTCTGATTAGGATAATTTGCCATCATTCCCTAAACTCATGTACAGAGCTTTTACAGAATTAATATTTAGTTGTTCACTTAGAGATATCCCTTTCAGTACCAGAGTGAGCGTCATTAATTTAGCAATAATTTCCTCTTTTTTTTTCTGGAATAGGCTGAGGCAAAAATCTATTCCCTCAGATAAGTAATTTCTTTGTCCACAGTCATACACCATGGGTCACACAATTGTTATGACTTTAATGTGGCCATTACAAGGTATTTCAGTAGCAGGTCATAAACCCCATATTTTTGTACAAGTTTCAGTACTGCTGAAAAATATATCAGTCTCTCCTTGTTAGTAAGCATAAGGTATGTAAGTGCTAAGAATTGTTACAAATCTTTGCAAGATCTTGCCTGGGTCATAGATTTTCATAAGTCATTCTATCATTAGAGGAACATTTAAGCAACTCTGGCAATACAATACTTGTTTACTTGCTTAAGAAAACAGCTAAACAAAATCTAAATAATATGTGATTTCTTCTAAAAATGCAGTTTAGGTGTCTTAATAGCTGTCAAAACTTTCACTAGAAAAGCATAAGCCATTTTCTTATTGCCTTTTGAAGCCCATTCTGCTTGCAGCTTTACTGTTGGCAATGCACTCACAGGAAGGATTGTATGCCTCATTAGGAGCAACTTTACGTCTCAGATTCACACACGAATCTTGCCAAATCAGCTGCAGTTTCCATCTTCTAAGAATGAACTGTGTATGCTATTTCTCAAACAATTCTTAGTAGTGTTCTTGTGGATGAGCAAATATTAATATAACCTGACTCTTGAAAATTAAGGAAATAAAGCTATGTTCAGATACCTTCTGAAACAATGAGAACTTTTCTCTCCTAAGCTTCAATAAATACTTCAATTTATCATTGCACCTGAAAATCAAAAGAGTGTGTATCACATACTGTTGATCCCCATTTACTCTGGCAGTCCTCATGAAAACCTCATGTAAGAGCATGGCCAAATATGACATTTCAGCTGCCTCCATAGATTGGAGCCTCAGTTTTGATGCCTAACAGAAGCTGTGGAAGAGTTCATTAGCTCTATTGACAGTATGCTGTGGACGTAGGCAAGTTTGCTCTGCCTAAACCACTTCCCATACTAAAACTGCTGCTGGTTAGCCGGAGAAATGTTTAACTTACTTCTAAAAACACTTCTTATAAGGCAGTTTTCATATATGGCATTCATACTGATAAAAGTTCTGTTTCATGCTCACCAGGAAATGTTTACAATATCCTAACATCTAATGGTGCAACATTTCTCCTAGTCCTTTGGGCTAAGTATGACATGTACAGCAGTTCTAGAGTTCCTTAAATATGTCTCAGGGCCCAGAAATATCCAAACTCAAAACTTTTACTTGGCTTTGAAGCCCTGAGGGAGTACATACTTGTAGAAGATCTGTTTTCATTTGGCTCCATCTGAAACCTGATAAGCTTAAATATGCCTGCCTTTAGCAAAGTACAGGATTCCTGAGGGCAAGATTGCAAAACAGAAAAATAAGGCAATAAAATGAAATTCTAGAAGATACTTAACAGGCAGTAATATCTGATTTGATTTCCTATGTTTCCCAGTCATCGGCAGCATCAATGGCTGACAAATGTGGCACTTCTTTTTTTCCTTTAAGGCTCACTCCATTTCTCTTCGATATGTTCCCCCTGTAATTTACACAGAACTTCTCTTTGTCATATTGTGACATTTTTAAGGCTGTTACAACATTTTTCAATTCATACATCAAAAGAAGCATATATATATATATAAAATATACTGTTTATATACCTTAGAAATGTTGCAGCCTATTAGCACATTTTTAGTTCCCATCCAGGAGGCCCCATACAACAGATGAACTGCACAGATGGAGATCTGTCATAGTGCCCTGTTTAAATCACCTCTCTTTTGACCTGGTTGTGTCACATATTTTCCCACTAAACCGTCGCTTTTTGACAGCAGAAATGTTCTGAAACACTAGCACAAGGTTGCCGGAAAAAAAATGAGTCAAGCTAGAGCCCAGAGCTCTACTCTGTTGTAGCCTAGAGCTACAACAAAAGCATAAGGAAAATAAGAGGGTTTCTGTCTTACAGCAGGGGTTGATATCTCTAGCAAGACATCAGACTGAGCAGTAAAAGCTGTCTAGGGAAGACGGGGAAGGCATCTGACGTGAGGAGGTTGACAGCATCCAGAGACTATAGCCCAGAAATTCTCTGGAGTTAAAAATTGAATTAACTACTTGCTCTCACCACTCCAGTGCACCTATACAGCTGTGCACCTGAACTGTGTACCTGCTGTTTCTGAACAAAGTAGAAATGACTCCATAAGACAGTCTGCTTTTAATAAGATGCTTCTGTTGTCATAACAAAAAAGTCTGTTCCGATGACATTTCCAAGTGCATTGCAAAGCCAAAGGGTTCAGAACAAATATCTGAAAAAAAATAAAAAGAAAGAATCAAGCCTCACAATTGTTTATTCTAAAATCAGATGAGGTATAAAAGAATTAATGCTACCTTTTTTATTTGAAGTTGTGTTTAAATTTAGCCATGTATTGTGTGTTATATAATACCAATATCAGTAAAACTTTGCAAAAAATAATAAGGATCTGTACTTTTGTGCAAGTTTGTGCTAAGAGATTCAGACTTTGTCCTACTTATAAAGCCACTTCAGATAAGAGTAGCCTACTTGCATCCTATTATTTTTCCAAAATAGCACAAAGCAAAAAAAAAATAAAAATAAAAGATTAAAAAAAAAATCTTACAATAAGAAGGACTGAGTAGGAAAAGGACTATCTTTCCTGGAAAATTATTCCAGATGGAGGTAGCAAAAGAATACAGAAAAGAAGAATAAAAGCTTCCACTAAATTATCTAGGGAAACTTACCTGGATTTTTTAATCTCTTCAGGTCCTCCATTTCTTCTCTTACCGGAGCACTTTATCAGTGCTAGGCCTAGGAAAACAAACCCAAGAAATTTCAGGAGAAACATCGATAAAAATAGAAACTTCAGAGAGTATATGTACACATGGGAGCTACCTGAAAGCTGACAGTCTGATATTATTTCAAACTGCATTGAACACCTACTACAAACAGGATTTATCTCCTCATGTCAGTTTTTCTTCAAGAAGGTTAGAGGTATAGCCAAAGCTCTCTTCTTCAAAGCACTAGGTCCTAATTACTGAAAGAACACCTAGTAAATACTCACATGTTGGGTATAAGTGCTTAAAGTATCATTATTTTTTCACAATGATCAGTTGATTTTTTCAGTCTCGAGATGGGGTGTCATGCAGAACTCTGTTTCAGATAACCAGTGGATGCAATGAGAATGTGGATGGTACAGAAGAGTGGGCATGAGGCTCTAGGGAGAACACCTAAGTCTTTCAGGGCTTCAAGTAGTTCCCGTCTCCCAACCACTGACAATTCAAGGCATTTTTCTTCTTTATTCAAGCACTGGATCAAGGCCAGGCTAGATGATTCCCTCCATGAATGTTAAGACCTATTAATTGTTTGGGGTTTGATCAAAACCTGATTAAGTTGGTTGATTAACTCTCCTTGATCAAGAAAACAGCCTCCCTCTTAAAAGTACATCCAATAAAAAATCAACTTTCTGTAATAAGAGAAGAGGTTTTAGGGTTTTTTTCTGTTTTTTTCACTTAAGTACATGAGACTTATCTGAAACTGAACATTTACAATTTTAAAAAATAAGAAACTAAATTTAAATAAAGAATGTTATGATATACATTTATATTTTCTCTGTAATAAATAAATTTACAATTCAGTTCTTCTAAATAGACTTAGAAATCCTCCACTTTTGCTAAATGTTTCTACCATACTTGAGTAAGGGAAAAAATGCAGAATTGTTTTTTAAAGAAGAAAAAAAAAATCATAGAGTCATAGAATCATAGAATGGTAGGGATTGGAAGGGACCTGTGGAGATCATCAAGTCCAACCCCCCTGCCAACGCAGGAGCACCTAGAGCAGGCGACACAGGAACAGATCCAGGAGAGTCTTGAATGTCTCCATAGAGGGAGATTCCACAACCTCTCTGGGCAGCCTGTTCCAGGGCTCTGTCACTCTCACAGTGAACAAGTTTCTCCTCATGTTGAGATGGAACTTCCTGTGTTTCACTTTGCTACCATTACCTCTTGTCCTACCCTATGGGAGACAGTATCAAAAGCCCTGCTGAAGTCAAGGTAGACAATGTCCACTGCTCTCCCTGCATCCACCCATTCAGTCACACCACCATAGAAGGCTATCAGATTAGCCGGACATGACTTCCCTTTAGTAAATCTATGCTGGCTACTCTTGATAACCTTCTTTTCTTCCATGTGCTATTATCTCTAGAATGAGCTGCTCCATTACCTTTCCAGAGATGGAGACGAGGCTGAATGATCTGTAATTACCAGGGTCTTCCTTCTTGCCCTTTTGGAAGATTGGAGTGACATTGCCTTTCCTCCAGTCCTCAGGCACCTCACTTATTCTCCATGATCTTTCAAAAATGTTGGAGAGTGGTAGAGCAACGTCAGCCAGCTCCCTCAGCACTCATGGGTGCATCCCACTGGGGCCCATGGATTTGTGTGTGTTCAGTTTACACAAGTGATTTCTAACCCAATCCTCATCGACCAGTGGAGAGACTTCCTCACTCCACTCTTACTTCCAGGGTCAGGGATTCCTGAGGGCTGGTCTTAGCAGTGAAGACTGAAGCAAAGAAGGCATTCAGGTAGTCCTCCTTCTCTGCATTTTCTGTCACCAGGGCTCCTGCATCATTCAGCAGTGGGCCTACATTTTCCATAGTCTTCCTTTTACCATTGATGTATTTGAAGAAGCCCCTATAGTTTTACCCTTTATACTGGAAAACACATACATAGATATCACAACTATACAAATAATAATAATAATAATAATAATAATAATATTGCTAATGTGCACCAAAGTCTTGACAGAAGTTATTAACCTCAAAGGTCTGAACTGGGAAAAAAATCTTCCTTCTCTGTGTAATCTTCTGTGTATCTTGAATCCTCATGACTGACAACTTTTATAGGTTCCAGAAGACACCTTCCCCTTCTAACAGCAACTCATTAGTTACGATTTTTCCTCTCAAGTCCATGTTCTACCCTTTTCTTTTCCTTAGAAGATTATACATCTACAATACATTGCTGGAGACACTACTGGAGTGACAGTGCCTGCATGTCCAAAGCGCTTTGGCCTTTCATGGAACTCAGGAGGCTGGGGAGGAAGAGCAGTAACATCTTCTATCCTGTTTGACCTTTCTTAGAGCAGAAGAGACATCTATACAAAAGGTTTCACATGTATACAGAGGAACAGGAAAAAGGATCCCACGGATGATGACCTTCTGCATTAAGTAACTCAGTATGTGTATCACCACAGATAGCATACTTTATTGCCTGGACCTCTGATTCAGCATTTTCAGGCAAATACTGATTCTGGGGTTTCCACATGACTAAAACCTGCTTAGCAGATTAACATTGAAACTTGAGGTCTTGCCATCCAATTATACTGTGCTTGGATGATCAGAAATTGGCAGGATGACCAGAAGAACCTATAATTTTCCCTTAGCAGCCACTGCAAGCAGATGTAACCCATAACACCTCAGGCATATCCTGAAGCTGTTCTTGCTCAGCATGTTATTTCTTATGGACATGAGTATTGCCCAGAGCCAGATGGACAGCCAAGAAAAACTGTCAAAATAGACTTTTGCTACAAACAGGCACACATCCTTCAGTCTCAGCTTTCTTCCTCACATTTACCATGCTGGTATGGTCTGATCTAGTCTCACATAAAGCCATCACTCTTAATGCTTGCAGGACATCCTTGTGTAGTGTTTTTTTATGGGTGATGCAGTACACGTTAAAGGAAGAGTCTGGAGAACTCAGAGGTCACCAGAGATCTGATCAGTGGTTCACCCATCACCCCCTGCTTCATCCTTGTGCTACAAGGCTTTGAGGAGCAATGATGTGAGTCAGACAGGTCCATAAAACACAGGCCATGTGGTGTGGTCACAGACTATGTGTGATACAAACACACTTCAGCTAGTGCCTGGGAAGAAGCATTGGAAGGCCTTGCTGAGATAGCCCTAATAGCCATGATGGCCCATGAGGAAGGAATCAAGCTGTTACCACCTGTGGGAGAAGGAATATGGGGGTAGAATTAATTTGATTATATAGCTGCTTGAAGGTCAGATGCCAAAGGGCCTTTTAAAGGCCTGTCCCTCAGCAAGGGCCACTTCATCTCCACTGAAACATCCTTGCAGAGCAAACTGAGTGGAATTTTCTCTAACAGAGGAGCTTTCAGAAGGAAAATAGGCAGGATAAAAAACCCAACTTCATTGAAGAGTTTATTTTGCTGATCTTCCTCTGAGGATAGTGTTGCTCATTTTCACCTTAATTGAAACATATCTACATACATTAGACAAGGTAGGTGTATTAATACATGTATTATTTACACATAGACCTTCTTTAGTCTAGTCTACGCAGCTTTATTTCCCTGTCTTTCTCCTTAACTTGATTCTTTTAGTTTGCCTTTAAAAGGAAAACCAATTCTATGTTTACTCAATTTCAATCTGTATCAGATTTGCACATGACATTTTGATATGTTAGAGGAATAAGGTAATTTAGTAATTTAGAGTTTAGAGTAATAAATAAATAAAAACATGTTGCCTCTCCTAAAAAACAAATGCAAATTGTCAGCAGATAGAACTTTTTTGATTTTAGCCTGTCTTCGAGGGAAACATATGTAATAGGTTTTAGTATTAAACTGTGTTTATTCATCTGTGTATTCATCTGTGATAAGGAATGAACATATTACTTATACTTTTGGCCTCAATGGACATTTTGTCTCATTATATAAATTCTAAATGTATTGCCTCCTCTTTGGACATTAGGAGGCTTTTTTAAGAAGAATAGCTGACTGGTTACCATTTCTAAAAGATGGTATATTACTGGTATTTTTCAGATTTGGAAAATTTCCAGTTTATTACTTTCCTCTTATTTAATCTTTTCCTACATTCATCATTTAGCTTGTTTTTCTCCCTTCAAAAGTGTTTTGCCCCTGTACTGTTTCACATGCATCTCCTACTTGAAAATGTTTTGAGTAACTATTTCAATAGAAACTTTTTGTAAAGCCATATAGTTCTGAGACTATATTTTCACTGATAATGCTTTGGGTTATGGTGCTCATCACCTCTCTCCCACATCAATAATACTATTAATAAAGCTATTTTAAAGAGCGTGGTTTAGATCACAGTCAACTTCCAGACTCAACAGATTAATACCTAGGACAAAGACATACGAAATTTCTTTTGTCCTATAACATACACTTACCATATAAAGCAGCAACATGAAATGATATTTTCCTGATCTTGGATTAAGCTACCTCTTCACTCTTGATTTTCCGATCTTTCTGTTGGGAAGGTGCCACTGAAATACAAGCTATGTACTCGCATAACTGAAGGTTTTATAAAGGAGATTTAAACAATGTGCAGATATAAGAGGCACACCTCTGTTTTCAGCTGGCTCCCCCTGCAGTAGATTCCTATCACTGCTATATATATATATATATATATATATATATGCATTGCAGGAAGCCTGGCCTCCCAGGTTTTTAATGC
>WTSP01010574.1:60620-76276 GCA_025331215.1 Actenoides lindsayi | reverse complement strand
TCCCTTATTCCCTTTCTCTTCCCCTTTGGGGAGGGAGGGGGGTTAACAGAGAGCGTCTGTTATAGGTCTAAGGGGCCACCCTGACCCTAAACCGTGACAGGCCCCCTTACCTTCTGGAGTTTTAGCCCAAGGGATTCTTCCAAGTAGGTTCTTGAAGAGGACAAAGTTAGCCCTCCCAAAGTCCAGGGTTACAATCTTAAATATCACCTTGCTTCTTCCTTGTATGATACTAAACTCTATCATGTCATGATCACTACCACCAAGGCTATCCCCAACCTTCACATCTCCAACGAGACCTTCTTTGTTCATTAATACAAGGTCCAGCAGCACTCACTTTCTCTTTGGCACTTCCAACACCTGCATCAGGAAGTTATTGTCGATGCATTGCAAGAGCCTTCTGGACTGAGCATACCTTGCTGTGTAGCCTTTCCAACAAATACCAGGGTGATTGAAGTCACCCATAATCACCAGGGCATGTGATCTTGAGGCTACTTGCATCTGCCTGTAGAAGGTCTCATCAACATCCTCTTCCTGGTTTGGTGGTCTGTAGTAGACACCCACAACAGTTTCACCTGTATTTCTGTGCCCTTAATTCTCACTCATAAGCTTTCAACACGTTCTTCACACACATTCCCCAGTAAGACCTCAATGTATTCCCATTGCTCACGCGGATAAAAAGTGACTCCACCATCTCCCCTTGCTGGTCTATCTTTCCTAAAGAGTACATAATCATCCATGACAACATTCCAGTCATGTGAGCTATCCCACCATATCTCAGCAACTGCAATGAGATCATGGCCCTGCAACCAAACATAGATCTCCAATTCCTCTTGTTTATTCCCCATGTTGCGTGCATTGGTGTATAAGCATTTCAGAGAGAGGGTTGAGTGTATAGTTTGCACCCTAGGGGGGTGGAAGACCTTCTGGTTCTCATGATTCCCTCCATGAATATTCTGGTATATGACACTCATGGCTGTCTCTTACTAATCTGGATACCTCCCCCTCCCCCTTCCTATCTAGTTTAAATCCCTGTCAATCAGCCCTGAAATCTCTTGTGCAAAGAGTCTCTTCCCCCTCTGAGAAAGGTGTTTCCCATTAGGTGTCAGCAAAGAAGATGAGAAGTTACTCCAGGTGGTATTTGAGGGTTAATGAGGTAAAATTTGCTTCTGTGCCTGCAGCTACTGCCACTCCTCTGCTTGAGTAATAGAGCCTTAAACGTTTAAGTGATGGATGTTAGTGCATGCCAGCTGCAAACCAACAGTGCAGACTGTAAACACATTTTATTCGCTTCTTTCTTTGTTTTTTAATGTGTTCTTTTCCTCAGCTGAGGTCCTCTTGCCTCTTCAGTGTTGTATCACAGTGACAGGAATGGGCACAGTCAATCAGGGTGGGGGAGATACAGCCTAATATGACTCACAGTATTCAGCAATTTTTAGTCATCAGGATTACAGTACAGCTATGGTTAGCATCCCAACTGCAGCACTTCAACCACTGCAAATTTCTCCTCCTATTCCTTCAGCTGGAACAAGCCATTCTTTTGTATCTGTGGATTTTTTCATTAAGGCTTCTGGTGTGCAAACATACGTACATTTATCTACCTTTCAGTAGCAATGTCAAGAGAAATGTATTTCTAAACTCATTAGTTCTGGAGCTGAAGCTTTCACATTTGTGAAAGTGATTTTTTTTTTTTTTTGAGATACCAGTGCTTGTTTCCTTACAGGACAGGATTTTAGTTGTCATTGGAAAAATTGATTTTCAGCCCCGTATTTGATTACATAAATCAGACTGTTTTCTGTGTAGGAAGATTGTTTCATTAGTAAAAAACATATTGGATATGCTTAAACTAGGAGCACAGGGAATCTGTGCACTTAGATGACATCCCCAACACATAGGCACTCAGACCTAGGCTTGAGCACACTCATTCTCCCCCACATATTGTAGTTTATTATTTGGGAAACCCATAAATTGTCAAGGCCCTGAGGACACCAAGAGGCACTAATTGCCAGGAACAGCTTCACCTGGAACTCCCACCCACACACCCTCTGCCCATACCCCTGGGGCACCATTTAAACTCAGACTTGGGCCCTGCTTTTTTTGTAAGCCATGGTGCGGGTGTGTTATCTCCAGCTCTGCATTCTGTCTGGACTGTAGAACTGTGCTGCTGGTAGCTCATCTCGTAACTGGACCTTGGACCTGTGTTATAACCCTGTCCCTAGCCAATCTCCTACTGCTCCTGGCTAGAGCCTGGCATCATCCAACCCTTTTGCTTTTTTGAGACTGTTGGTGGACCATGTTGCAACTCCTGGCTCTGACTGCTACACCCAGACCTCTGGGACAGTGAGTGCTGTGGGTGACAGTTGTCACAAAGAAAGCAGAGAAAAAGCTGATAAAGGATGCTGAAGTACTTAACTGCAGGTAGGTTTCCTTTACAATTGTAGCACTGTCAATGTTTGTCATCCCTCCAAACTGATCTGTGTGAAGATGGTAGGAGGTAAGATTTTTCTTTCTGGGTAGCCATGTTGCTAAGCAGTGGGTGTCCTGGGGTAGGTCTGTGCCCAGCTGAAATAGTCACAACAAAATGCAAATAAGACTCAATTTTGTTAAACTGGACCAACTAAACATCTATTAAACTGTGAATGTTTATTAAGATAAATTTCTCTATAGGTGCATCTTCCTGTTCTTTTATATGTTGTTGGTGACTTATCTTTCTACTGCTGACTTCCCAAACCAAAAGCCTATGTTAAATTTGACTACTGACTTAACTACTGTGGTTTCTTTCCCTCTTGCACTCTCTGTTTTTTTGAACTTTAGTGCTCGCAGTGTTATTGGTTAGTTAAGTAATGAAATATTTGCTGTTTTCCTGTTCTCCTACTGGGATCCCACACTGTAACACAAATTAAAATTAATTCTAATGCATCATCACTGCCATTTATTATTTCCCCTTCCTACATCTGCTCTTGAACCTTTTCAGCTCTCTCTACCCTGGAAGCTTCTAACTATCTGTAAATAATGTTAGTATCCTAGCAACATTGAGTGAATGCATTTCCCTTGCTGAATAATGCTGGGCATAATCAAATCAGCCTCTTACACTAGCTGCAGCATTAACAGTATACATTGGAGACAACTACAAATATTTCCTGTACGTTGGTATCATTTTGAATTGGAAACTTTTTTTTCAGCTACTTCAAAAGGTGGCTGTACCCACAAGGTGAAGCCAAAATGCTCAGCTTAGTAGCAAATAAACCAGCTCCAGAGTCAGGTGCAATCATCAAACTGAATAGATTGATTAGTTTCACCCCTCAAGGAGACTAAAGAGAAGGCAAACACCATATCTGAGCATTACTATTCACCAGAAGCCCAGAAAAGCAGACAATTTGGAACTACCTTAAGTACCTGACATAGAACTGCCTTGTGGTGCAGACATGACATTCTCCTAGGCAGGAAATGAGCCCATGTCACAAAAATTGAACAAATACCTACAAAACACAGTCCATAGCACCATCCCTAATACTTAGGACTGCCTTTCTCTAAAGGAGACATTTACACTGTCAAACTGCATTTACTGTAAGGTATTTCAGGGGTGAAGGCAAAGCATAGCCTCTTCCCTACCCTGTCATGCTTACGTGCATGTGAGGAGCAGCACTGTTCTGAAGGATGCACCTGCTGCTCTTTTCATTCCCTGCAGTATGAGGTTATCCACCTTAGTATGAAGAAGGGTGGTGTAGGTCATCTTTAGCTCCTGCACAGTTAGACAAGTTAGAGCATGAAAACCTTTATTTTATATCAAAATGTCAGAACAAATCTTTCAATCTGTTACAAGCTGTACAGACTTGCCATCTTCGTGAAGACTGGTTTGTGTGAGTAGAGCTTTACATTTTCCAGTTACTATGTCACTTCAGGACAAGGAAATCTGTGTTATGCATTTTTTTTAATTGACCTTTTTAATCTGAACAAGTTTGACTCGGCCATGAATGAATGGTTCAGCATAATGTTATCACAAGACAGAATTGGCGATACCAAATACAAAAATCCCTCTGGTTTTTTTTCTTCCTCTTTTCTCCTCCTGTCACTGATTAGCATGGACATTACTAGACAGACAAGAAATGTTTTTACTTAATTTTGTAAGCTTTAGTGTTTTGTTTTGGTTTAATTTTTGGATTTGGTGTTGTTGTTGTTTTTTAATATTGTCTGGGAAGAAACCTAATTCTGTAATAAATGTAACCATAAGAACCAGAGAAACTAAACTCATTTGGATAAAGTTCAAACAGATAATTCATTCTGATATTTTTGAAAGCTTTACTTATATTTTAAGCTTTATAAAGTTATTTATTAGTATGAAGTTTTCATTCACATGGTTATTTTGATTCAGTAATATTTATATCAACTTCACTTCCTTTTCATGTTCTGCTTTGCCTAACTAACTTATGTTGCTGAAACCAGGAACAGAATGTGACTTACAGCCACAGCAAGAGCTCAGTTTGGTCTTTGCCACAAGCTTAAAATGCATCTAACTGCTTTCGTACCTTTGTACACAGCCCAGCATGGATGGGATTGAAGATCATAGGCTTGTAAGACAAATGCATTTACTGCCTGATTCCCCATTCCAGGTTCTTGGAGCTAACACTGTCTGCTGTAAAGTAATTGTATTTGCCATCCTTTTTTTTCTCACAAGGCGGTAAAGCTTTCTGTGCAGTAAAAATCACTGCTTGCCACCCTGAGACAAAGATCTAAGAATCAATGATGTGCATGCCCTGAGGTTATTGTAACCTGGGAGGTAAAACCTGATCTTGCTACTTTGGATGAAATTGGAGTTAGGGAGCAACTTCACAGAAAATCTAAATCTATCTCCCTGTTTCCCCCATTAGCATTGTAATTTGTTTTGCACAACAGTCTCACTCACTCACTGATCACTTTTCTTTCTGTCACCCATCTCTTCCCTACTAACTGGTGAGAGACCTCAGCAGAGTTACCAGGGTAGGGCTGCAGCCAGGCATCTCCTAAACAAACAGAAGGAAGGTTATGACCTTGAGAAAAGCTATAGCAAAGAGAAGAGTGTGTGAGGGGAGGTGTATAAAGGTGAAAACAAAAGAAGTCCCTCAAGGTGTAGCTGGAGGATTAGGAATTGAAGGTGGGATACAAGAGTGGGAGACTGGAAAGCAGAAGGACAAGGGAGACTTCCTTTAAAAAAAAAAAAGGCAAGATGAAGGGACAGAACTGTAATGTGAGAAGAATAAGATGTATCAAAACTTAGAGCAATAACATGGAAAGTGACAGCATAGCAATATATTAAAATGAATGGACGATAATTGACAACCAAAGTTGAAAAGGAGTGTAAATGCTGTGAGTGGGAGGAAAAGAAGAAAAAGAAAAACAAACAAAAAAAAAAGTAGGGAGCTATATTTTTGATACGTGTTCTGACTGCATAAAGGTAAGAATGCTGTCACATCTATGCACTGTCTCTAATTTCCTTTGTGAGACTCACAGGAATAATTGATCTTAAATATTTCTTTTATCACCCCTTTCCCCATTTTTACTACAGAGAAGCTCGTTTTCTGTTTTTGCTGGATTCTTAAATGGGGGAGAGCCAGGAGCCCTAAGGAGATTCTCTCCTGTCCTTAAATGCAGGGAGATGGAGCTTCTCATAAAGAGCTAAAAGACTTGGCTGGAGAAGGAAGAAAAAATTGGTGTGCCACCAGATTCTGTTATTTACAAAAACATTGTTGAGCTAAACAAGGAATGACCTAATTGAGGTTTACGTTGTCGATGGACTGAATAACAATGCAACTGCAAAACTGAGACACCTTCCCAGCTACCTGGCTTTATAGTTTGTGTGGTCAGAATTACCTGTGTATTTTGTTCACTAAAATCTGAAATATACTGCAGTATGTAAGAAAATCAATTCAAGTACTCAAGGAAAATGAGCATACTTGAGAAGGAAACATTAAGCACATATTTGAGGCTACAGAGCCTGCCTGTATAAAGGTTTGCCAAGACCTTTGCAGGACTAGTTAAAACTGTAACACTTCCAGCTGAAAGGGGACTGAGTGTGTCAGATCAGTAATGAATGACTGGTGTTCTGCTGTCTTCTGATTCCCCCCCCCCAGCCACTCCTCCTATCTGCAAACAGTCATTATTTTCTGGAATGTCCTTCGGAAGCACTTTTCTTCCTCAGTGCTGCAGTGCCCTCCAGTGCTCACAGAAAATGCTTTGGCTTCCATTATCAGGAATCCAGAAGACAGACAGCGTTTCAGAAGACTGAACTCTTCATGATGTTTCAGATGACTCTTAATTGGCTTCCAAAACTTAAAGGCAGTGCAGTAGCTATACCTAGCTACCTCTTCCCAGTGTCCTCTGTCACCCTGGTCCAGCTAGAGCACCTACCCTCAGAAAACTGTCCCCTGATTAGAAACCTATCACAGAAGCTGCAGGATACTAGTCAGGGGTCTCTGGATCCATGTGCACCGCAGCCTTAAAACAAGGCTATGGCTCTCTGCCTGTGTTTAGCTGTCTCTGTAACCTGGGGAATAATGCCTGCTGCAGGGCTCTGACCCTCAGTTTGCAGTGGCTTTTCTTCTCCGGGGCATCTCTCTTGCTGCTTGAAATACGAGCTGCCTGGTGCAGATGATTATCACCTTAATGAGTCATATCCCAAAAGTGGTTAAAATGCTGCTCTAGCAAAAGCACTAGCAGTGGCATATGGGGCTGTCATTCAAGGATTGTGTTCAAAGTAGTAGTTTTCCTAAACACTTGAGGCTTCAGGCTATTTTAAAGAAAAATCCTGGTTAAGGATGAGTGAGAAAGACATAGAGGGAGTCTAAGCATCCTTTGTGAGTTACATTCTTGCCATTGTCTATTCTTAGTGCAGAGGTTTACTAAATTCCATCTAAAATGTCACAAGCGCTTTCCTAAATACAAGTGAGAGAGTCTGTAAGTCCAGAGGAGCTAAAAACAAAAACCTAGTTACATTCAAAAAGTTTAGAGTGGGATTTTCAACAGACTAAAGGAATTCAATTTCAGGCTTCCATCAAATTATAGTAAGAGGTGCTCACAAAAAAAAAGTATATTCTGATAAATTGTGTTTAATGGGGAGAATCATCTCAGCAGTCTCTCTTCTATGTATTTTTCAGTCAAGAAGGTATTATTTAGAGAAGTTGCTGAGTGAACTAAAAGTTGTATAAATAGTCCAGAGCAATGTCATGCCTATATTCTTCATTCTCTTCCAAATGTGAACTGACTGACCACCACAAAACTGACAAACTTCTGGTCATTCTAAACATTTGCAGATCAAATATGCAGCTTTCTGTTAAATGAGATCAGTCAAATAAGGAAAAGGGGTGGTGGGTGTGCAGAGAAACAAGTATACATAAGGACATAATTGGAAGAAAGGAGGAGGTTGGAGGTGAAAATAAGTACTTGTACTTGTGAGAAAGATACAGGAAAGATAAGGGAGCCCATCAAATGCTTTGCATTTTGAAATTACCATCTTCAATCTCCCTCTATGTTTTGGATTCATAATAGCATTTTGCAATATTATGACCAAGTAATACAGTGTTTCAGAGAAAGCTTTAAAGATTACTTTTCTGTCTGCAAATGATGTGCCAAAGAGATTGAAGGCAAAAATGTGACATTTAGTATTGATAACCAGTGGTGGTAGGCTTTGGAATTGACAGAGTATACTTTCCCCTGCATTTAAATGTGAATCTCATCCTAGAAAGATGTGCCTGTGCTTTTAAGGCTTTTTTTTTTTTTTTTTTTTTTTTTTTTTTTTTTTTTTTTTTCTGTCAGCTTTGTTCATTATCTTATCTAAATTCTTTTATAAATGGTGTGCTTGGTGGTTCCGTGCTGCTACTAGCTGATGCTTGAGAGTTGTAATGGACTGTATTTATCATAGAATAGCAGGTTGTAAGGGACCTTAAGGATCATTTAGTCCATCCTTTCAAGGTTAAGAAAAATATATATGTATTTAATCTTATATTTTTAGCTTAAATGAGATGGCCCAGCACCCTGTCAAGCTGAGTCTTAAAATTGTCCAATGTAGGGGAATTCACCACTTCCCTTGGGAGATTATTTCAATGTCTAATTGCTCTCACAGTGATAAATTTTCCTCTGGAGTCCAATCAGAATCTCCCCATGAGTAATTTATGCCCATTAGCCCTTGTCTTTTCCATGTGACTCCTTGTATAAAGGGAGTCTATCTTCTTGGTAGCCACCTTTTATGTACTGGTACATGGTAATAAAGTCTCCCTTAAGCTTTCTCTTCTCAAAGTTAGCTAGTGGTTATGCTAGACAAGCTCTCAAAACTTGTGCTTGATATTTTTCTTGTTCACAAATCAAGAAAAGCTGTAGAATGAGACCTCTAACAAGAGTGTTTGGATCTGTCCACTGTCTCCAAAATATTCTCGCCTGTAAGCATGTCATCACCATTAGTGTTGGACAATAACACCAGGGCTAGGAATCCTGAGTCTGTGTGCAGAGAGGCCTAATTTCTACAGAATTATTGAAAGCTTACAGAACATTCTCTGGCTACATTTAAGTGTTGTTATCATTCACATGACTTTGTCTGCACACACTCTAAAGCAGCGAGGTTCCTGACCAGCTTAATGCAAAGCCTGCTCTGATCCCAACCTGCAAGGACAAGTTTAGATACATAACCTTCCAAGTCCTCATTCGAAGTTATTGGTGAGAAACAAATAGAATTTGCACAGATGTGAGTAGGAAAGGTTCCACCCCTAAAATGCAGTATTATTCCAAACACTTCAAGTGAACTTGTATAGAAGTACATGCAAAGGGTATACTCATTCTGCCAGTAGCATATAGTATAGATAAATTCCACAGGCAATCAGAGCTGGCCTAGTGCAAAGGTACTCTCTTAGAATTTGATATTAATTCTTATTAAATTAATCTAATAAAAACTGGCATGCTAAAGGGTTTCCCAATGGCATGGGCAGTAACGCTTCAGAAGTTTTGTGCAATCATGAAGCACATGCAAGCCTTAGAAGTGCATCTTAAATAGAGATTAGACTACAACTATATTTGTGAGTATAGTTTTTGATAGTTAACGATCTTAACCAAACCACACAAGACAATGCATAAATTGTTAGCTGATCATTTGAAGTTAAGTACACAGTCCTTTTTTTTCCTATTTAAAAACCCTCTTATCATTTGCAAATGAATGCATATTAATATGATTTCTATTTTTGCATGTCATTACTGTAGAACAGCTTTGACTTACAAAAATAGATATGCATAATATGAATCTCTAATTTTAAACCTACATTAACAAGTTCTAAGTAAGAACTGACATTAATTGCATTAATAATGCAATATAACAGTGATCATTTGACTCAGGACAAATTACTTCTATTCAGGAAGACTTGTTGTTGTTGCTCAGTCTGTCCTAAACTGTATCAATCTAATATGGTAGACATCACTGTGTTCATGGCTCTGGCCTTGTTTTTTCTACATGAGTGCACATCTTATTGCACTATTGAAGAAAGGTTTTTTCATACTTGCATTTGTTGATGACTGGCCTTTGTTAAGGCTATGATCCTTTTCAAGTACCATCATTTTAAAGTACTTTATGTCCAAGACTATTCCTTGAAGAATCAGTTATGTTTAACATACCTGGGCACTGGTGTACAGATAGATTCTTGTGTTTACTTCATATACATTCGATCTAATCTGAGAATATTTTAGTGATCTTTCAGAAAAACTTCCTGCCATAATAATCTCATTATCAATAATTTTATTAGGTACCAAAAATACTTTATGGAAGGATTCTTAACCCAATTATCTATTGCTACCTTTATAAAGACAGTTTTCATATTACATGTAACAATTGTTACAGTAAGAGTTTTGTACAAAAAACTTGACTCTAGAAGGATTTAGGGGTTCTAATTTTTATTTATTTATTTTTAAGATGGAATTATAAGTTATGTCCATAGATTCTGGTCTTGCACTGTAGCAGGAATGCTGTTGCTTGATTGTTACTGCTGCAGTAACTATAAATTTCTTCATTAGACTTCCTTGTGCCAAGAGAGTCAAATACTCCTAAAAATGAGATTAGATATTTCTCTTACCTAAAAACCCTACTTTTCTATCATTTCACTTGATGTCTCTACTACACCCTTTGAAATAGGGACAAAGACAAAGATACGTGCAGAGGTGCATTATTTTCTGGAATGTCGTTTTGAAGCACTTTTCTTCCTCAGTGCTGCAGTGCCCTCCAGTGTTTCTAGGTATTTGACTGATTTTACTCTCTAAAAATGGCTGTTGATACATGTTCAGAAATGACTGGATAGCTGCCAGATACTGAACTGACTACACAGGGAAAACTGTCAGGAATCTTCCCTCCCCTCAAAGCTCCTTGGAGTGACTGGGTAGTTCTGTGCCCAGTCAGCAGTCAGAGACAGCACACTGCAGTCCAGAATGGCAGGGATGAGGCAAAATTTTCCCCACAGTTATTGCACTTAGTTTTTTCTCAAGTCCAGGGTGGTGCTGGGCAGCAAGGCTGGAAAAAGCTCTGTGTTGCCTCGCACTGCAATCGGGGAAAATTCTCCCTTCAGTGTGTGGTGATAAATGAGAATGAGCAGTGGGGAAAATGAACAGCAAGGGATAGAAGGGATTCAGAAGCACGTGAGGGTAAATGGAAATCTTTGACAGAGGGAAATAGGGAGAAGGGACCAGAAAGGGGATAAGATTTGACAGCATACCTTTTGCCCTGGATGCTGAATGTGCCTGTACTAGAGGATGCAGTGAGTTGTTGGCTTTGCAAACACTAGCCTCCAGATCAGCAGGACTGATGCAAATACACAACCTATTTGAGTTCAGAATTGCTGTTTCCCTCATTTAACTTGAGTGCTACAAAAGCTGCATGCTTACATATGAATCATAATGCTTCTGATCTCCCCTGATTGAGAAAATCCTATAGGTGTTCCATGTACAGATGGATCCTTGACTCTGAAGCTGATAAATGCCTTCACAATGGTGTATTAGCATGTTGCATTTCCCCAAATTCAGTAAAAATTAAAATATTTCTGGAGGCTATAAACAGTTTTAAATTATGTGTTCTTAAATGGTACAGAGGACAAACTAATGAATGTATTTGCCATTAATAGCAATGAACCTACCTGCTTATACTCTTAGAAAGTAGAGGAAGATACTGTTATTATATAATTTGTGGAATTATTAATGTTCTTTAGGCGATGTATTATCTGTAGGCTAAATGTCACATGTGAGTCAGGTTTTATGATCAAAATGACAATCATAGCAGGTGAAGCTGAGACTTAATACTTTGTGGCAAGATAGCCTCATTTCAGTTTAGCTGGTAGGCAGTATTTTTAGGTATTTGCTTAGTTGCATGTCCCCACATCTTGGGATGCTCCCAAATGACACATAATGTAGGAGGTTTTTTCCAATAACCATATTAAAAAATAAAATTGAACTATCTAATATCCCTTTCCAGTCTAAGTGAAATGGTATTTCTTGTTACTGCACTGAAATAAACCAAAATTCATTAGGAGTTACCACTCCCAAAGGACCTTCAATGCTAATTCTACAGCAGGCAAGCCCTTGAATTTATGTAAAGTACCATTTAGTTTGTCTTCCTCTGCAATGTCAGTTGCAGAATAGTGTACTGATACCCACCTTACCTTCTGATGTTAATTTGTCAACGAAGATGGCTGGGTTTTTAAGGTTGAAAGCAGGAATAAAGACACTAGATGGCAGCAAACATATTAAACTGAGTTCTATCTGTAGTCTGGCCTGAACCTCATACACATGGGTAGGCTTCCAGCTGTGAAATGCGCCTTTGGGACGTCTTCCATGGTTCAGATGTTTAAAAGACTGTCTTGCCAAAAAGCTGGTGTTTTCTCAAGCTTCTGAAATAAAATTAAAAAAAAAAAAAAGTCAGAGCTTGCTGGTACTGCTTTCTGGATGAAAAACAGGAGTTATTTTTTTTTCCAGCATCTCACCCCTTCTCCCCCCCCTCACATACATACACTTAACTTTGCATTTATGATGTATAATTGAGTAGGACTGAGTTCAGTTGTTGTCTTCGCAATGGCTTAGCTGTAAACAGATGTGGTAATTTTGGCTACTTGACTCGTTGAAGCTTAGCAGTACTGTATTCAGTATCAGCTCACACTGCTCAGTACCATCATGGTCAGTTAACACTTTCTTTTCCCTACTGTAGCAGCTTGAGGCATACTGAGAAAACATGTCTGTTTTTTCATGTTTTATTTGTCACTGCAATTTCCATAAGCAAGATGATGTCTACTGATTTATTATAATACTCCTATTCAAGCTAACTTCTTAAGATGGCTTCCTATAGATTCTGAGAAGCCAGATATTTCCTAAAGATTTGTTTTTCCTTTATTAGGGAAAACATGGTTAATATAGGTTTTGTATGCCCCTTTGTAAAGTGCTCTTTCACTGAACTAATTCATTAGGCAAACTTTTCAAGGGCTGATTTTGCATATATGCAAGGCATAGGACTGAGCATTTGCAGACCGTGAGATGTTTGAAAAATTTCTATTTGTTTGCTTCATTAGTGTACAAGCAGATATTGAAGTAGCACTGAAAAAATAATGAAAATACCTCAGTTCCCCAGGAAGTTTTTAGATCTGTACAAACTCACTTTCAGTGTGGAACACAAACACCCTGTAGCCTATTGCATCACTATACTGCTCAAGGTATATGCAGGAAAGGGCTCAGGCCCAGCTTTCAACAATGATGACAGGTAAATCCAAGGAAGCATCACCCTTTGCCAGACTTGTGTGTCTTGGTGATTTTTATGTCATTCAAGTCCTATCTTGTCTTCTCTCCAAGTAAAAATGGAGACGCCTTAGCTTGCTTACAAATTCTGAAGAAAGTGCAGACCTACAAAGGAGGAAAGTGTACAGCAAGAGTAACTCTTGAAGCAGGAGGTTAGGTGTAAACTAAATAACTTGTCTTCCTGCTCCACAGGAATACCATCCATGTCTCTGACAGCTGAGACTTCACTTTTTAATTGTTCAGCCCAATTCATGGTCAGAACCTTTTCTTCCATTCAGTTTTATTTCCCAAATTTATTTTTGAGCCTTCCAGCCACAGATTTTTATTATTTTTTTTTTTATCATGGGTTTTCAGTCTGCTTCTTAGCACAGGTCCTTTGTGTGCTAAACTCCTCATGTTTCCAGATTTTTACCCTGCTGCTGCTCTAAAAACATGAAGCATTTTTCTTTCCTCCTCGCTGGAATCTTATCCATCTTCAAAACCTTCCCTTTGCCATAAAAAGAAGAGTAATGCAGAAAAAGGGGGAGGGTGTTTTAAAAGATGTCTAGCTAACTTCCAGAGAAACCAAACAATGCTATATGTTATATTAGGGCTTTATCCTAGGACTTACAATGGCTCCTACAAGGAGCATAATGTCAAATATTTAACAAATGGTTGAACAGTTACTCTTGGATCTAAATTCAGAGGCAGTATCAATCAATGTAGTATACAACTTTTCATCTCTTTTCTACAAAGCCATTTCTGGAATTCCTGCTGTTCTGGAAGAAACACTAGTCAGCTGCAGTGAATTTAAAACCTTTTTGGCAGATCATGCAATTAAATATGTTTTTATTATCCTGCAAATATTTATAAAAGCTGCATTCATTAGTAGGCTGTATGCCTTTCCTTATCACCGCAGCTCTGTGTTGCACTGTACCAATGCAGCTTCAGGAACCATATTGTTACGAGGTTTTGTTATTGAAGTCACTTCTAGGTTTAAATATGTAACTATTTTTATTTTTTATTTTATAAATTAAGAAATAACTCTTGACATGGCTTGCTTACTAACCATTGAGAATGAACTTGTTAAGATCTGTTAAAGGAAGAATCTCCTCTGTGTTCAGTATTACCAACCATATAAGAAACATGTTTACTTCTTTCCTAATCCTCTGACCGTAAACAAACACACAAATGAAAAGGAAGGGGGGAAGGAAAATAACAATCTGAAAATGCAGCAAAAGGTTGAAAACTGTTTGCCAAGTTAAGTTTGTTTCCTTACAAGGAAATGCAGTTTTGGGAACAAATATCATTCCGGTCTTTTCCCCAGTGGGCATTGTGCCATTGTAGTTGCAGACATTGTGTCATGGAAATGTAAAAGCAGGACTGAACCAGCTAAGAAATGCATCGCATAGTTATATATTTATTTTCTACAACTTAAAAGCTACTGTCTACTCCTATTCAACGATTTAAAGGGACACGAGATGAAGCTTACGGGTTATGTGTTTTTCTGCTCTATTGGCTTAATGAAAAGCCGAAATTTTTCATAACTCAGAAATAGTTAATAAATAAAAAACCTGTTCTTATTGAAATATTTTCATATTGGTAAGAGAATTTTTAAGCAAGCAATTCTGTAAATGATTTCTATGTGGGTCAGAGTTAAACTTCTCAGCATGAACAAGGAACACATTCAAAATGAAAAATGAAGACTCTTGCCTAGACATTTTTAAGAAAATATTATTCTTAAGCAAGAATTTTAAAGAGATTTCTCCTTTAGCACTCTTTGCTATTACACCATTTTTAAAAAGGCACTTAAGAAAATTAATAGCAGTTGCTCATCTTTCTTTTCTGAATTTCAAGGTAACTGTCTTAAGTGAGGTACTTTAATAACTGTGAAAGCCCTTCTAATTAAAAATGTTCTTAACTGTACCTTTCTTAGGGAATTACTTTTATTATAAAAAGTGTGATATCTGCTTGGAGACCTTTGTTTTATTCCTTGGTATTATCCAGTAAAAAGATGGTATAAATCCCTATGAGCATTTTGACAGTCCATTGGTTTTTCTTTTTTGGGGCAACAGTTTTCAATAAAACACAAGCTCCTTTATAGTTCTGTGATTTTCAGCAAGCATCAGTTAAAGTTTAGATGTTAATTCTTTTTTTTTTATGTAATTCAGATTACTTCTCAGAAATGTTATCAACTAGTTCTTGTGCTTTGTCCAGCCTACTGCTGTTTGTGTTTTTGAGGGGAATGAATTCCCATGTAAGTGGGATATTCCTAACTGTAGTATCCTCTCTGCCATCTTGCCGACAGTGAGATGCATTTGAGATAAGGCTGAGGGATTAATGAGAACATGTTTTTATTTAGATAGATAATTTCCTAAATAGGATAGCTCATAGATAATTTCCATAACACTCAGTTGCTCATGGCACCTTCAGCATCATCACTGTTTTCCTTGACCTGAAAGCCTACATCAGGAAGAAATTATGTGCTCAAGTGCCATTGAAACTTTAGGTTCATTCATTGGTACCAATGTGGTACCAATCTCTCATAGCACAGTAATATGTGCTCAGAGAATGAAGATGATAGTTTGGTGAATTGTATGCTATAGTTTGCTGCTCCTAGGGCAACTGTAAGAACGCATCCAATGAATAAGCTTCCAATAATATGTTGGAGAACTCTGAGGCTGTCTATATTTTTGTTGCCCCAAGAAAAGATGAATCTGAAGTGGTTTTAGCCATTAAATTCCTACAGATTATATAATATAGCGTTATAGCTGAACTTTATCTATTCTGTACGGTGAATCATTAATGCAGCTCGTGACTTCATTCTGGCTATCAGAAAAGATTAAAGGAAGTTCCTGCACCTTGTCAACTCCAAAATATGCACAAATAGACTATTTCACTGA
>WTSP01010574.1:0-59317 GCA_025331215.1 Actenoides lindsayi | reverse complement strand
CCCGGTGCCTGCTCCACAGCATCAGTGGTGACGGGGATGGAATTACCATCAGGGGGGTTGCATTCGATCCTGGTCTAGTATATTTTTGTATATATTCCATTTTTATTATTATTAATTCCATTTTCATTACAGCTGTTCTAGTTTCCTTTTCTAATCTCTCAGTCTCTCTCCCTTATTCCCTTTCTCTTCCCCTTTGGGAAAGGAGGGGGGTTAACAGAGAGCATCTGTTATAGGTCTAAGGGGCTTCCCTGGCCCTAAACCGTGACAGCCCTGAAGCCTGGCTTCTAATATCCAAATTCAGCTAATAAATATGGATATGAAAATTATCTTTTAATCAAATGGTCTTTTATTCTGGTAATTTATACACTCACCAGCAACCACAAATTTCTAGGTGCACAGGTTTTTTTATCTAAAATTGCTTGTGTTTAGTTTAAAAAACAAATAAACCATCAGAAGTTCCTATCTGTGCTAGCCAGCAGCAAATAGAAAGAACAAATGCAACTGATTGAAAATTTCCTTGCTTTCAGAGGAAAGGAAATTAATGTAAATTAGTGAACTATCACCAGAAATACAAATCAAATTAATCTGAATTAAAGAACAACCCTATTACAGATCCAGAACACCTCTCTGATGGCTGTTCAGTGACTATTAACAACTTCTGTACTGTCCACACGCTAATGAAGAATAAAGAACTGCAGCATTTGTCAGGCCACTAAACCAATCTAAGAATAACCACATTTAGTTAGTAAACTGCCTTCAGTATGTGAGGTTTTGTGACACTTGTCATTCTGGTCTTTACTGAGTACAGCGAAGACTTAAATTGTCACCACCACACCAGGATGACTTTCTCAGAGTCATTCTCTGTTTCCATGAGTAGATTATTATTTCCAGATTTGTCTTCCTAGTCATTGCTCACAGTGAATGAATAAGTTGTGTGGCAACAGCTGTCTTTCACAGACTAAACATAGATGGTCTTGGGAACTTGTGAAGCTAAACCTTCTCTTCCTTATGTGTGCCCAAAGGGGATACATCAGCCCACGGAACCGAGATTTGAAAGCTGTGCCCTATATTAAGGGTGTGCCACACCCTGGGAACTAGTTGACAGAAAAATAGCAAGCTGTTGGCAGCTGTCTAAATTTATGTGTGTCTGGGCAGCAGGGTCATGGATTTGGCTCAACAAGGTGTATATGCTAAATACAAAAACATGCTTTCTTCATCCATTCTTTTTTAGCATTTCATTCTTGGTATAGTTCTTCTCAGAGTAGGACTCTATCCAGACAGTTTTTCCATTTTTGCAGTCATTGCTTTTGTGGATTCCTTCTCCATCAAAATGAAACATGCCAAAATCCAGGATTCTCCAGCCTCAACACTTCCTGCAGCTTCAGGAAAGCAGGGCAGTCAAAAGGGCTGCAACAACTAATTGCCCCAGGCAGATGCTCATTTTGCCTCAGCAAATACCTCGGGTAGATAGATCCATGGTAATGGATGCTCACACAGCATCACAGTTTCCCTATTCCTCTCCTCTTTAGCAGGTTTTGAGGAGGTCTCTAAAGGCAATTGTAATATAAATAGTAAGTATCAGTATTACCCTCCATTTACTAACAGCTTGTATGCAAGTTTGACATATTTAAAAGCCTACATAATTTATTCCATTATCATTTGTTCTCAGGCAGTGGTCTGAGCTGACAAAGCAGTATTATGAAAACTTCATGAGCACACTGATAAAACAATACATCGTTTTCAAATGCAGGTGAGCTTTTAAGATACAAGTCCTAAGGAAAGGTTATATTTGCTTATGAATTTCCATTACTTATCTGTCAAAATTAATATTATAGATGCTTAATTTGATATTTAGTAGTTCCTGCTCTTTTTCTTTTTATTCTTTAGTCAATTCATCAGTAGTTATTCCTGTTGGTTAACAGGAATTAACCTCTAATAAGGAAGATGGTTGCTCTGCAATTCAGACTGCTGCTGAGACTGACAACGATACATGAAGGAAATGTCTTGAAGCTCTTATGTGCTAGGTGAAGGGAGAAAAAACTCTGTGTTAATTAATCCTGTCACGAGCATCTAAAAATTAACAGTGAGACTTCTAAACAAAAGGTGACTTCTTTAATTCCTGAAATAGAGTTGCTTAAGATTTAACCTGATCTGGGGATGGCAGTGAAGGGGACAAAGCATTGAAGAAAACTAGTTCAGTTTCATATTACACATCTACCTTTTCTTTCAGGGGTGTCTATTTCTATAGCCTAAACTACTTTCAGAGTATTTTTCCATTGTCTATTAAATGAACAGTGATCATGAAACAGTAGTAATGAAATAGAAAATCCAGGACTTCAATGTTGTGTATGCATGTGTGCATGTACTTGGCTGTGATATTTTGTATGGCTGCTAGTATCAGAGTGTACTTCCTGCCTCCTCTGTGTCTTGCCAACCACACACAAGTAGAAAATGCTACAACAGTGCTCATAGTTAGAGCAGTAGTTTGTGTACCGTAGGCAGTCCCTATTCATTTGTCTACTGATTGGGTATGCCTCAAAAAAATCCTTGTTAGATGTAGTTAGCTACAGGTTTCATAATGTTATCTTCCCAATAATTTTCCAAGCAGATCTACTGATATAGAATTTGTATAGTGGTGTTTTACAGTAAAACCGTTTTGATCAAAGTCCTGACTACACACAGACCTGACACTGGCCACTTGCCTATAATTTCTGCCCCTTTACCTGATGTGTTGCTGAAGAATCTAACCTGACCAGCTTCCTATGAAGATACATGATACATCCTTCTTTTTTACAAACACCTATTTTGCAAACAATGAAGAACATAAATGTAAGATTAATTACTCTTTCTAATAATGGAAACCACGTCACTTGTCTTTTATTAAAGCTAATAGTCATCTGTGTATTCTTAGGTTCAAGATACAGAAAGCATTACGTCTGTCATCAGAATGTTAAAAATAAGTTGGCTCTCTTTAAGCATTATCTGTTTTCACTGGAATGATTCCTATTGTAAAAAGCTATAATGGAATGAAGTCTACAAATACTCGGTATCTATTAAAAATCAGTATAATCATAGTGCCTGCATCCTGGGACACTTCGAATTAGAAAATTTTATTCCATAGCCTATATCTTTTTGCTGTATTATTCACATGGGCAATTCAAAAAGGAGCACATTCTTAGTATGAACAGGTAGTCATTTTTACTTTCCACTCATTTGTAAAGAAACTGTTGCCCAAGACCTAATATTTGAATGTTCAAACAATGTGATATAGTACTGTTCCTACATTTGTCAAGTGTTCCTACTATAGCTTCACTGACGTCTTCAGAATAAGAGATTATTGCCTTCTCTGTCATGTAGACAGGAAGCTGAGAAACATTTTGATAAATCTTTGATTAAAGACACCAGTGGCCACAGAGCAAACCATCTTTATCTGACCATTCTTGTTTGTTCAGCTGAGAGATAAGCTAGTGTATTATTGGCATTACATAAATCTCAATCTTAACAAAGATATATCGAGTCCTTTATGGAATCTTGGGAAATAAACAGTATTTTTTTGTCATATCAAGATAAATTATCTGTAGATAACACTGGTATGTATGACTTCTTCAGAGGCCACCTTGTCATTTTCTGTTTTTCCACATTTCTCTAAAAAGAACACTTTTTAAAAGTTTTATTTCTGACGCAGTTATAAAATGATTTCTAGTATTTACATCTTTTGAATGATATTTTGTGTTGACAGTTTACTGTCAGCAACTAGAGAACTTACACATAAATCACAGAAATATGAGTAGCCATTATTAATCACTCATCAGTGAATAGTGAGTTCACTTTTTCTGGAACACATCTCTGTCCTCCAGTCAAAGGTTACACTTGGACTAGTTGATGACATGTTCTACAGCTTGTTCTGAAATGCTATGACTTCTAAAAATATTTAGTTCATGATCAAAGTATGATTTTCAAAATCACCTTTAGATAGCAAAAGATAAGAAATATTGAGAGTCAAGTTCACTGCATAGTTCATAGGTATACTGAAGATATTCAGGGAGTGTTTGAGTGATGACTACTGACATTTCTGAATTGTGAAATGCTACGCTTCCGATGAAGCATAGCATTATTTACTTCTGATGTTTCAACATCCAAGTAAACTACAGAGGTCAAGTATGTAGCACTAGCATTGAAACAAGAAGATAGTGAAGAGAAATTAAACAGACTGCAGTAAATAATTTAGATTTGCTCACTTAGATGCATGCCTGGAAGAGCTGGTACTTGCATGCTGGTTCTTCCATGTCCTCCATGCCTGTGTTCTTCAACCTTTAAATACAGAGCTAACATTGCATGTGGGGGCAATCTTTACTGCTGGTTGACTGGTTTGTTGGGGGGGTTTTTTGTGGAAGAAAGGTGAAGAGGGAGACTTAAATATACTAAATATATTAAATTTCTTCTAATTTCTCCTCCACCATTCTTTTAACAGCCTTGCCCTCAGCATCCAGTTTTCTCAATAAGCTGTGAGGCGCTTTTTATACGGATCTCTTCACAGCACTGGTTGCACCAAGTATATGTTACTTTTAGGGTCCTGTGGGACTGGAGTTCTGCACAGCATATAAACTGCTGAAATAAATGCATCAGCTTGCCATACCTGAAAGAAATGTGATTGCTAGCAACTTCTGAAGACTGCTCTATAGGCCATACTCCCAGAATTGTTACAATAAATCATACCAATATCTCTGTTAGGCCAGAAGTTGTGATAAGGAACTTTTCCAAACGATTCCCTCTTTGTCCATCATTTCCTCAACAGAGCTGTAGATCAAAGGAGAGAGGTCAATATGTTTTTAGAAGGCAGTTTCAAGCAAGGAGTCATATCCAAGATTTTTATTTCAGTACTATTTCAGTAAGTCAGTACAATCTGAGGATAAACAGACTGTTACAACGTAGAGTCATTTGTGAATTCTATAACAAGTCATGATTTAAGCAAAGATTTCATGGCTCTATCTTTCTGCTTAATTATGGGATGACTGAATGAAATGCAGTTCTTATAGAAAGAGATTAATGTTTCTCTAATGCTTTTTGAACAGATTGACGAAGGAAGCAGGAAGAAGAAAAGATCATATTTTTCAGACAAGTTTGGTTTCCCAAAGTGATTTTAGAACATTAGCGATGCTGTTTCTGGACACCACTTGTGGAGTCCCTGTAGTGCTGGTAGTAGTCTGACTAGATATACCACCTGATGTCCTGCAGAAAGGTCAGATTGTTATTACATGCCAGGAGATGTTCTCCAGAATGGTTCAAAGCAAAAGCACAAAGGGAAGACTTTGTGTACCTTCAGTGGCCCTCAGCAAAGCTTGTTGAATGCCAAACTCTTTCTGTCAGCCTTGACAGGCTTTAGAGCAGATCTTCACAGAACAACTGTTTGCATCTAGGATTCATTGCGGAGAATTTATTTAATTCCCTTCTGTCTGATCACACTAGTCTCAGAAATTATAGAAATTCTTCCTACTCAGTGTGACGTGCAGAAAAATTTCCTATGTCACCCATATCGTTTGCAATGCTTCTATAGTAAGACAGAGTTGGATTTCAGGAAGAGCTAGTATTTACTCTTTAAAATTTCATCTTGTCTTAGTATTTTCTGCTTCACTGCAGTATGTGCAGCTAGCTCCTGAGAAGGATAGCCACAAGAACTGTGATAAGATAAAAAGGGCCTACAAGTTCTTAATGAACAAGAATAAATGGGGAGGTTTTGCATATCTATCTTAAGTGTTTCACTTCAAGTTGATCACAACGACTCTTCTTTAAGTAGCGCACAAGTTAACCACTGTAGTAACCAAGTTTTCAATCTCTATCATTTCTATAAACCCAAGTATATGTCTCAAGTTGTTGGAAAATTTGTTTTCCACTTTGTAAAAATAAAAGGTAGAAGCAGATGACAGCATATTACCAATGTTAGAAAGACTCCTCTATGTCACTTCTATAGTATTCTGTCTCATTCTTACCCCTCCTTCTTGCTTAAAATATTTCTATTGTGTAAACAAGCTCCTTAGGGGTGCCAGGAGCTAGAGATTTGAAAGCCAAAAACACAAGATGCCACTGTAGATTTTTGTGCGGATCAATGCACAGGTAGTGACTCTGAGTTTTGAAAATTTACATCTTTCACTGAATGAAAAGAGATTGTATGCATTTTCTTGAGAGATCTGAGAATGCTCAATTTTTTCCATCCTCAATGATTTATGAAACTTCTTGGGAATAACAGATGTGTCCAGCCACGCGCAGGAACAGTTTGACTTGGGAAATGCATTTTGAACTTTTTTAAATGCTCCGTACTTTGGCAGACAGAATGTGACTTCTGTATTAAGAGTTGCTCATGTATTTCTTTTAAAAGCAGTTTTTACTGGAGTTGTCAACACCACAAACGATTATACGTTTTGGTAGAACACAAAACCAGCAAATGGATTACTGAATTTGATGCAGACATTTAAAAAAAAATAAATCTCTATTTGAGAGGGAAGTCAGGGGTGAAGTGTGAAGTTGCAGGTTTTAGATTGTTCTCTGTTTGGACCTGTTGGCTCTCTGCCCTGATCACCCAGTTGCAGCCTTCACCCTTTGACATTTACCAAATTAGCCAAATATCTAAAAGGTTTCCAATTGGACATCTTCAGATGTCCAATCACTGATGTAAATTAGAAAGATACACTTTATAAATTATAGATACATCACTCAAAGTTGAACACATTCACTAAATGGAACTTTAAAAATCTCAGTGCAGGGAACTAACAGGGTATTTCTGATGCCTGTGTTATATTTGCTCAGATGAGGAGCCTTGCATTTCATATGCTTAATTCAACCCTTAAAATAAGGAATTAACTATGTTTGTAACTGTAGGTTTGTACCTGCAGAAGTCTCACAAACAATGACAGTTTAAGAAATAAAAAGCTCTGTGCATTTACACAGCAGAAAGGATTGAGATAGAACTGGCCGAAAGCAGCCATGTAACAAATTTATTCAGCATGACTGCAATGACTTTGAAGTTCTAAAAGGTTTCCTGCAGTAAGAGTGGCAGAGTCTGAGAAGTGCATATATTTTATATGATGTCATCTTTTCAGAATTATTGACTATATTTGCATAGCTGATTTGTCTCTTTTTATTAAATACTTATCTGAAATCTGACCTCAGCTAGCATAATTAACAACATGCATAGCTCGTGTGTTGCAGCATTTTCAAAAGATGTAAATTTATTTTCTGTTTTTCTTTAAATCAGCTAGTGTAAGGTAGACACACAAAGAGCAAAAAAACAGGTGCTAGATCTTAACAAATGCTGAAACATAAGTAAATCTCAAAGGTGAAACCACAAAAGCCTTCATCTTGTGGTAAGGATGGCAACATACGGCAGTGACTAGACCGGAGTCCTGCACTGCATAAGACCTGAATGTCAGGGCATTTTACACAGGCAGAAATTCTTGAAGCTATCAGGGAGTCCCTGCAATTGTACATGGATCTAGAGACCATTAGAAAAGAATCACCCATGCTGATGTGGAATCTCACTTTCTTGTCTGGCAAAATGAACTTTAGGGCACACAGTTTTTGCAAGGTTTCCTTAGGGTAGTTGGGAAAGCAACAATGTGTAGGAGACCTCCAGGCTTTTTCCAGAAGATCAACTTACAGTTAAAGGCAGTCTTCCCTGTGCATGTCATTTTTTCAAATTTAAGAATAGCCCTAGTTTTCTTTTTTAAACAAATTGTCTTGCTAAGTCTTTAGCTGTTTGCTATTGAAGTACTGTTTCTGTGCAGGGTAATCACATGAACTTCCAGGAGAAAAGGACATCTTCAGCAACACTAGTAGTAATTACCAATGCTAGAAATATTAAGTGAATGTCATTGTGCTCTGCTGCTGTTGTTCCAAGAATGTTTCCAAGTCTGTAAGAGATTTTAGCAGAGGGCTGTGCCTCCAATCTTCACAGAAAAGTATTTTTAAGCATCTTTCTTCTCAGATTCCATTCCCTGATGAGCCAAAAGTTCTATTTCCAGCCACAGGGCAGCATTGACTTTGTCAGTCAAGTGTTAACTGCAAATCTACTAATGAAAAGGACAGTAGAATTGCTGCAGCATTTCATTGCCATCCAAGTCCCATTCACAGAGTTTTACCTGTTGCTTCAGTTTCACTCAAGCCCAGGCACCCATTCATGTCAAAAAGAACACTGAAGTGAGATTAGAGGGGGCTAATAATGTTTGTCTTTAATCTGTACTTTCAATATGAACCTTTGATAGAAGTTTGAAAACTTTCATTTTCACCCAACACAGGTCTGAACATAACGTTAATATTAAATTGCACAGCATATTTCAGGTGTATATTTATTTTGTCTATGTTGGAATTGTCTGTTCTAGCCTTCTTTTGTGGAGCATCCTTATATGACTATCAGGGACGTGTCCACTCATTTTTACCTCTGTCAAAGACAGGACCTTTTAATTTTCAGAGTGGACATAGATGCTGACAAATCCTATGCCAAATTGTCCACCCCTAAATATTAAACTTGAAACATTGTGAAAATGACATAACTGCAATTAATTTAAAACTTTTTTTCTAATTTATGTGAGCCAGAGACAAGAATTCAGCATCTTGATTTCACTATTGTTTTGGTTTTTTTCCCAGACATATCTGTCTTTAATTACAGAAACTGAAGGAAAATGAAAGTAATCCTGCCTTGGTATGTGTCCAAGTTGTCACATAAGTCTAGATCCACCTTGTCTAGGTGGAAGTTATCTTAAAAATCTCTAAAAAATCATTATGGTATAGTTAACCAAGCAATGTAGCACATGTTGCAAATGAAATGCACAAACAAGGACATAAGAAAAACAAACAAAAACAAACAACAAAAAAACCAAAACAACTTTGCAAGATGAGGAGAGACAAGAATGAGAAACAGTAAGTTGATGTTACCTTCCAGGTTCACTTGAACAGATGTGACTCTAAAACTGCCTTACTGAATTCTGTATATATTTAACAGATGTTAGTCAAATTTCTGCTTCTCCTCCATCTTCATTTTTTTGTAGTTAGAAGTGATACTCTAAAGAGTGCTTTGTGCATAGATCAGTTCTTTCACATAGTGCAACCAGTGCAATGATTATATAAATATTATCCTTGTGATTTTAGCCTGATAATGGCCAATGAAGAGCGACATCCAATCTACCTCTGAATGCATCATAAATTTCTATCTCATACACTCAATTCTGTGTGCACCAATCAAAACCTAGAAGACAAAAGATTTTTCTAAACCTGAAACTGGCACTCCCTAGTCATTCTTCAAAAATGACATCATTTTGCCTTTTCCTGCAGGTTACCTAGGGGTTACATCAGGATGACAACAGAAATTGCTTAAATGTTTTTACAAAGAAAATAAGAAAAATAGGAAGCATATGGCAAGAGTGGATCTAGATAAGAAACCACTAAGTTCCTCTGGAGCTTTACTTGACCTACTTTCAAAATACATACTAACATTAAAAGCTATTTCCACTTTTGCAAAGGAACAGCTCAGGGTAACAAATACAATTTGGTATTCATAGGAGCAGAGCTATGGAAGTAGCTACTTTATTCAGTTTTATACTGAACTGAACGGGGGAGAAACACTGTCTCACAAAACAGGGAAGAGGTACTAAATCTAATAATTTGGATAACTCTGTCTGCTCTATTTTCCCCCATCCCTCCAGCCTTTCTTTACAGGCAGGTATAGGCTTTGAGGTAACAGGTGGCTCTTCTCACTTTCTCCTGGGACTTCACCTAGGGCTGTTCTCAATGTAGTCAGGGCTCTCTGGCAAGTAGAGCTCCATCTCCAGCACCTACCATCCAGTCCCATACCAGATCCTTTGGTTCATTTCACTTTATAACCTTTCTCAATCAAATGCAAGATTTCATAGTTCAGTATAGTTACATTTCAAAATGTATTTCATATCATATGGTAACAGTTGGTTTACCTGAAAAGACTATCCTTTGTCCAATGTTTACAACAGTAAATTTAAAAATATGTATTTAGAAAATGGAAATCTTACTTGCAGTCAGCTGATGACTTCAGCAGATACTAGTATTTTCCATTAAAGAATCCGGAATTAAAATAGAAATAGACATACTGACCTAATAGGTTCTCTTTTTTGTGTATGCCAGAAGACTGAAGCACATTCTTAGCTAACAGCTTTGAAAAAACACTGCTAAACACGAATGCTTCTATTGTAATAATCCAACTATTTTAATTGTAGCAGCTAACAAAGCTTTTGTGCATTCTATATAACCAGACAGTTCAGTTTGAGCATATCTTTCAGCTCTGGAAAAGATTGCTTAGTATCAGGATTTTTGAAATGGATATGAAGATTCCTTGTGATTTCTGCACATTTCCAAAAGAAGAAATCCTGTGTCTTCATAGTTGCAAAGGGTTTACAGTATCTGAACACTTGCTTTTGAAAAATTATAAATCCTTCTTATAGTCTCTATTTCTTCTTTGTAATAATTAGTATGTAATGTTCTCTTCTGGTATGGATACGAAGCTGAGCCAGCTTTCCTCTTTTGTTAGTTTTACTGTCCATTTATGACTGAACTCATAACATATATTTAGTGTTCTAATTTAAGAAGTCAGATTTTTGAAACATTGAAAGAAATATAGAAACTTTTAAATTCAAGGCAACAAATGAAAGAAGAGTCAGTGGGAGCTGTAGAATGCTTAGAGAAAAGGTGAGAGAAGCCATTTAACATGAGCTAGTATACAGAAATATAGCATATGTTTGCCAAACTCAGTCTTACAATGATAATTCCTTAAAAGACTCTTTAGATGACAGCTACATTTTTCAACCAACTATTCTAAGAAAATGAAGGGAGTTACTATGCTTTCAGAAGTTCTTTAAAACACATTCCCTTTAAAAACTCCTTTACTGATCCATAAAATATATTCACCTAATGTAATCCCATGACTTCACTTGCCTGTGGTTGATACTTAGGGGAAAAAGTTTAGAAACCAGTTATATCCAAAATAATCTTGGTATACTTTTCAATTTTCTAAATGCCAGTGATTCACAGGCTGCTTTAGGCAGCATCCAGACCACAGTTTCCCAAAGAGTCCACCCTACCTAAGTGCATCTAACCCTTCAGCTGCTTGTGTTACATTAAAATGTAAATGACTATTGGGAGCAATGAAAACAGCAATGAAGAGAAGGAAAATGCACAAAGAATCTAAGACTAACAAGCATCAATGGAAAATAATGTTACTATGTGGAAAATAAGTAGACAATGCAGTTATAAAAGTTAGGAATTTTTAAAGTCAAATCTCTGAATGAAAGAAGATATTTTGAAGGATTTTATCTATAAATATAGCAAAAAAAAATAAATATGTTAAGGAGAAGTGAAGAAGAAAAAGCCTAAATCTGAGGGGAATACCAAAGTTGAACTGAGTTTGCAGAACACTATGGCTGCTACAAAAGATAGTTGCAAACCTTTTCTGAGGTGCTTAAAGCAGAATTCCAGCTGATAAAACAAGAAGGGGTTGGGTTTTCCCCATGCCTTTCCAGTTCCACAAAATTTAAAGAATCACACCAAGTTCAGTGCACTGTATTAGAGGGAAGACATTGATAAGCTGGAAAGATTTCAGAAAAAAAAGCAGCAAAACTGGACAGTGGGCAGAGGGGTGGGGTGTGCAGTAAAGAAAGATTGAAGAAAAAAAATTTAAAAAAATAATAATAAAAAAATAGCCCAAAGCAGCATTCCTTAGTTAAGCATAGCGATGACTGGATAAGTGCATGAAGTCTGTGAACTCTGGGAGACTGCTCTTAAGAATGTAACCAGGAAGAACAGGATGGCATCAATGGTGGGTATGGAGCAAATAATGAAAAAAACCCCAAAACCCAACAATGAATGTTGGTGCTTCCGCATTAGCTTGGTATGTGTCAGAAACTAGTCCCAGGTCCCAGTTTCTGCCACTGCCTAGCCAGAGCTGAGGCAGGAGCCAGCAACAGCCTCTGCCAAGTGCCAAGTCTGTGTCTGGGAACTAATTAACAATATTTCCAGACTCCATCAGAGCTGGAAACTGAGACCTGGTTCTCAGGACCTATGACATGCACATTCATGTGGTAAAAGGCAGCAACCCTGTGGCACACGTGCCCAATGCCACTCCACTGCCTTCTTCCAGCACAGGATCCCCAGATTGAAAACTTGTGTTTAGAGTGAGAATTTCAGCAGAGAAGGACATGTGGCAGCAGTTCCAATCAGTGGATATTTATTACATATTGCACTATTGGATCTTATCCCTAGACTGTACAGTAGAGAAGGGAAAAATAGGCACCATGTTTCTTCCTGCACAAAAGCATGGTCAAGCGCAGGGTCAGGAGGGGCTATAGATGCTATTAAAACTGTGGCGACCATTTCTGCAACTGCTGCAGATTACGTGAGCAAAGAGTAATCCCTAAATTCTCATAAAACAGATCTAAATCTGTCACAGAAACAATGGATGAACTATGTCCATATTACATCTTTAACTGCCATGATTGTATAATAAGAACACAGAGGATTGTTGGTTGTAATCAGAGACATCTCATAGATGCACTGATGAGCTGGATGTTTTTGGAGCCTAAAGGAAAGTAGCAACATAAACTGTTAAAAGTAGCGATTAGGATGAGGATCTCACAACAGTTAGGTGAATTGCAAATACATGGAAGGTCTTAAACCAGCAACATTTCAGCCTGAATTGAAATAATCATGTGAAATTTTAGCACCAGACTTTCTCATACTGAAAAGGTGGTGCCTTGTGTAAGCAGCTGTGAGTGTCTGAAATCCCTGCTAAGCCATGAGAAATAATTAGATCAGTTGACTCAGATACAACAGTGTTATTATTCACTGACTGGGCTTACTTGTGACACTGGAAAGGTCTATATTTTTACAGGTTTACAGAGCTCAAAATGAGCCTGTCTAACTAGATGCCACAACCCTAACAATGACAAGTAACGGGTCAGAATCTGGTGATAAAATGTAATGTGAGGATTCGGTGATTAACTGGCACCCACATCATACTCCTTTAGGATTTTTGCTTTCATCTAGCTTGTGTGCACCTCAGCAGGGAGCCCCAAATCCTGCTGTTTCTGTGTTTATAGCAGCATAACCTTTGATTCAGTGGCCTTTGATAGCTCTCCTTTGGCTGCCACACACCACACATATGTAGGAGATACACCAGCTGTGAAGCCAAGCTGGCAGAGAGCAAAGACTAAAGGCGAATGAGGCTGTGTAGTTCCCAATTTTCACGTCAGTGAAGTGCCCCTGTAGTCTCTCCAGTAGCTCCTGCCAAGTTCAGCTCTGTCTCACTGTGGAGCAGTCCTTTACAGCATTCACTTTCCCTTTCATTGCCCTCTACTTTCTCCTCTTCTGTTCCAAGCTACATTTTTATTAATTAGTTTTATTTTATCTCTTAATTTAGATCAACCATTACAAAATCCATTACATTCGAAAATTAACATTAAATTACTGAACAGAAACATCTGGGAAGAATATAAAGCACATATGAATTATCTCTTCATTTGCCTTACAGTTTTCAGAAGGAAAATAAGTAATTCTTTACTCTAATTTTATTATCTCTGGATTTGTTCTTGAGATATTTAGGATTTGTGGAGAAAAAAAAAAAATCCCAAAAGATGAAACATACAATTATCAGTCTTTCCCTATGCCCTAATAGCAACTAATAAGCTGGGATGGGGGATAGACAACTCTTACTTTAAACCCATAGCAGAAAAAAGGAAGTGAATGTTCCATGTGATCAGCTAGAAGGTGAATGAGTTTAAGAAAAAGAGACTTTTTTCCTTGGGAACAAGGCTGCGCCATGTAAGTATAGGCTGTAAGAAATAAGGAGTAGATTAGAGTAAGAGTGGTAAAGATTCATATCTACTTACTGTTTCCCATGTCTCCAAAGGACACTCAAAGCAGGGGAACCCATGCTGAGATATCCCACCAACTCAGCATCTCACCATTTACACTACAAAAATAAATCTATACTGAAGTGAGCACCTTGTGAACAACTGTAGGTCACTGAAGGCATTAATGAGTTGACAAATTTATTTTAATTAGAAAACAACAAATAACTTGGTTATTCCAGCAGAATTTTTCATGCCTTCAATCTGCCCAAAGAGGTAGGAAAATTAAAATATACCATTTGGTCCTGTTTGTGTGAGAAAGTTTTTTCAGTATAAGTTATGATATGACTTTATGTTAAAAATTAAGGCAGGAACACCATGTAGCTTGTGGCTTTAACTGCCATATTTTGTTTTGGCTTACCCTGGGACATTTTAAGAGGAGTTTGAGCATGCACAGCTGTGTGACTTGGCTCCCGTGGTAATTATGCTAGTGTAACTGATGAACTCTTTTGCAGGCAAAACCTTGGTTTTTCTAGATCTGATGAATGGGGAACAGCTATGGCTTCAGGAACATCCTGAAACAGTCACCCCAACAAATCTTGCCTAAACAGCATTTTAATCTGTCTACTGGGACATATTGAATTATCATTTGAGTGGTGCACTGTGATGGTTCCAATCAAGCCAAAATAAAGTAATTAAGTTAATAGCATGGGTGTGACAAGCCTCCAATTTTGCATTTGTACCCTTCTTACAGGAACCAAAAGGTTTGTGCCTGCTTGGAAGAGCAGTGACAAAGAAAAAAATATCTGTCTCTTTTTTTCTCTGCCAAATCAACATCTCTGTGTGCTCTTGCTATTTGTTTGATATACACCCTTCAGCTTATTCACATTTTCCAATGCATTATACATATTTCAGTAGATCAGCCACTGCTTTACTGCTTTTCTAATTTTAGCCTAAAGAAAATATTAATCATCATTCTTAACTTTCCTGTATTTTTTTTCTTCCTTGTGAACAAGTTATTACAGTATGTCTGATTATTAGGAACAAGGAACAAACATTTCCTCTCTGTGAAGAACAGGAAATAATGTTTGGAGAACAATCAAGTCAATTCTCCATGGAAAAAAATAATGTAGCAATGGGGGAGAGGCTTGACCTTTTTCCAGTTAAAAAGAAATCCATTTTAATCTGAAGAACAAAACATCACCCTATGTATTCACCCAGTCTGACCTCTTTTCTAAAGATGTATTTAATGGTGAAGTATATTTAAATATCTAGTATTACTATGAAAGGAAACCAAAACACTAGTTTTGGACTAAGTATTTTGCTTTCATCTTGTTTCCATCTGCCTGCTGTTGTAAACTGTTTTCAGCTGAATATGAAAAAAAAAGGCACAAGATAGAAAGAGGCTGATACCCTACATGGAGCACATACGAATGTGCGCTGCCACCTGCTTGCAGCTGTTCTTCACGTGGGGGAGTTAGCCTGGGAAATAACATTAGCAAAGGCAAAGCAACTGCTCTAAGCACAGCCCAGCTGAGGTCTTGTAAACATCAACAGTTCTCTTCTCTACTTGGAATTCTTTCATTTTATTCTGTATTTTTTCATTAAAGATCAAATGTGCATGGCACTGGCACAGGCAGTAGTACATGCTTTGATTCCCTTAATGTATGTATGTATGCCTCCTGTCACCTGTCTCATTCTATTGCATTCCATACTCTAGATTCCTGTTATATATCATAGTTCTTCCTTTTGAACTAATAATTAATTCTGCAATGCAGGACAGTATGTGATTTTGTTGCCACAGCAGCTAAGGAGTCACAATACGGTTCCCAGGTTGGCCCAAAGGAAGTAATTGTTGCCAGTTTTTAAAGGATGAACAATCCTACCCTGTGTCTTGGCTCAGACATGTGGTTTGTGCATCTGGAAGCTAAACACGAGGTTTAAGTATTCCCACTCACACCCCACACAGCAGAAATTTGATGGAAGCTTTCCTCCTTGCTGTAGTGTACAACAGCTGCACCATGTCAATACTGCCATTAAAACCCCTGGATCAGGGCTCCCTCCCTGGCCTCACAACAAGTGCCACGAAAACACTGACATCACAATACATTACATTTCAGAAGAAAATGCAAATTTACCAGTCATATGCAGCAACAATGTTGCCAGAGCTTACGGTTTTAGTAGTAGTTTTGCCCTTTTGGGTGGTGTTTCCTGACTTGCTGACCAACAATAGAATTTCAGGAAAGAGACATTTTTTATTTGTTTGGGTTTTTTTGGTTTGTTTTTGGTTTGGCTGGGGTTTTTTTGCTTGTTTGTGTGTGTGTTTGGTTGGTTTTGGTTTGGCTTTTTTTTTTCTCTTTTTTTTTAAAGCATTTTTCTAGATCTTTTGGCTAGGAAAAAAGAAAAGGGTTTGAAAAAATGAAACATACACATTTCTTAGAGCACAGAAAACAGGGGGCAGTAATAAATAAGCTAAGATTTATTTGTCATATTTTTGTAATTCACTATTTTTCATCTCACTCCCTTCCACAGACCAAGTCATGGTTTTCAGACATCTGAGTCCAGTGTAACTGAAATGGCAGCAGTCCCTTTACGCACTTAAAGCTGACACATTTCCAGCCTTTGTGCTCGCTTGACAGGAACAGCATAACTGCTCTGACCTACCATGTCCAAAACCAAGACACTAAAAAAGGGCAGCAAGATCAGAACTGCTTATTCTAAGGGGAGAAAGACACATTGCAAGGATAAAGGCAGTGAGTAGTGCCTATCAGGTACACATTCCTAACTCCCATGAGACTGAGGAAGCAATGTTCTATAAAAGGCTGCACACTTAAAAATTGCTGTGAACTGAGAACCTGTGAAACTCATTGCCATTAGATGCTACAAAGCTTAAAACACATCAAGAAAAATATTAGTGAATATGGGTGAATTCAAACACTGACACGTGCAAGGACACAAAGAACCTGGGGAGATTTTGACCTGGTGAGCAGGAGGGTATGAAGCACTACCTGCATAACCTGTAAAGGTTATGTGTTGTGTTGTGTTGTGTTTTGTTTTACTTTGTTTTGTTTTGTTTCTCCCACAGAAAATAATACTCCATTGGTGCTTACGAAAGCACTCGGCTACCAGATGACATCACACTGGGAGCTTGTTGATTAATATGTGTAGGATAACCTTTCTGGCACATTTCTTTAAAAACACTGATTGCATTGTAGCTCCCTTTCAGATTTTACTCCCTTTAGAACCAGATAGTCTGTCAAATGCATTCAGCAAATAATATCTTTACTGAATTTCGTGATATATTAGAATGCTATTATTCAAAGGAATGTTCTCAACGGTTTGTTCAGCTCTGGTCAAGGCTCTGCTATAAGGGCTGTTGTTAACTGAATTTGCAAATCCTCCTACAGATACAGCAAAACACCAAGGCATTACAAGAACAGGTTAACTTTATAAATGTCAATCATCTTTTCCCTTCGCTTGAAACAGTGCTGTTCTTGTCTTATTTGCAAAATCCCTCAAGGGGTATAAGGATCTTTATTCCCAACCTATCACTGTACTACCACAGAGATCTTAACTTTTACAGTTTGCTTGCAAAATTAAGCAATTAAGTTTGCAAACTCAAAACTTCTCAAAACATTTTTCATCTCAGAAATCAGGTGTCTGGGGATTACCTCGTAAAACGTAAGAAGCACATTGAGCAAAAGACTGATAAACAAATATCAGAGGTTTAGTAATACATTTATCATAAACTGTGGGACTATTGTAGTAAGTAATTAGTATGCATTAACCATAAAATTGGATTAATTTATCTTTTTGCATCCGTGCCAATTTTAATGCATATTATGGACAGGATTCCTCTTTTGTGTTTCTTTTCCATTTTAATTCACTCAATTTGTACAGTTAGAGTGAAAAACAAAACACAAGTTGGCAATTATACACCCCTTCATATCTCTGTAATCATAATAAAGAAATCACATATTACTCAAAAAGTTAAACTTCCATTTCCACTGGCACTGGAAAAGCATTTCTGAATTAGCCTTACAGCAAACAAGTCACTGTCATTCTGTTTTATCCTGTGAAGATTTACTGCTGGGTGTGCAACCCCTTCTGAATGGTAGAATACTGAATCCACTGATTCAGACTGGTTTTGGGAACACTGGACATGATTCTTTCTGTACTTCCTGCTAAGTGTCAAATGTCTCTTGCCTGTTAATATGGTACAAAATTAGGTCTATCTATGGACCTGTGTAAGAGACAAACCACAGTGAGAACAATAACAAAACACTAGTGCCACCCTTTCAAGTCTGGCAATGAGCCTGGCACCACAGGCCAGTCAGAGCCTGTTGATTTTGGCACCAACCCATCATGGAATTTGTCACAAAGAATATGCCATAAAAGTTCTTGAAAGGGGAGACAGTGTTTGCATTTGGTGTGTTAGGGAATTGAAGGCTACCAGTAAGATCCAGAAAGAGAGCTGCTATTGTCACAACCTTTTCTAGCAGTGTTAGGAATGGCTGCATATATAACAACATAGCAATTGGCAAGCACAACCCAGAGACGAGGGTATTTCAGGACTCTAGACATGATGTGAGAGCTTGTATAAAACTCTTAGCTGTAGGTGAAAGAGAGAAGGCTGTATCCTACAGAAGCTGTGCAGAAGAACTGAAAAGATGGATTTGACAGTGAAGCTGCAGGCCTGAGGGACAAGCTAGCTACTGATGTTGCCCATGGTGCCAGAGGTCCTGTCTGAGAGGATTTGTGAAAAAAAAAATTAAAATCTTCACTAAACTTTAACTGCTGGCAAGAAACTCATGAGATGATATCAGGCAGAGACCAGTCAAAACAAACTGGAGGCTTGGTATTTCAAGCCAGTTAAAAAAAAAATACAGACAGTGAGGAAATGTTTGAAACAACAGTGAACTTTCGTATTCCTTTTATAGTTTGTCTTGACTGTTTCCCAGAACACTATCTTGGTGTGAAAACTGGCATGCAAAAATGAAAAATTCATACATTTCTGCATTTTCAAAGGACATAAAAGTATACTGAATTAATATATATATTTAGTGTAAACTTCTAATCAACAATGACCCATCTCTGCAAGGATTATATTAAATATATATTGATTATTAAACATATATTATAATTTTCCTTAGCCTGATGTTTAATTCATTCAGACATCTCATGTATTTAAATGATTATGCTCTTTATTATTTACTCACTGTCATGACTGAAAATCATTCTATAGCAAGAGCGTGACTTCACCTTAGAAGCCTTTTAATTACAGCTTCTTCCGCTATTTTTCTGGCCCTTCCTGGCCTTCCCCAGTTTAGCTTTACCTGAGTCCCACATCCTAGGCCTGCAGTGCCGGAGCATGGGAGGAAAACCACTTTACACAGGGTGGCTGGAGAGGACGTGGAGATGGAGACAGTAAGTCTCAACTGAAAGGCTGGGAAGAAAAACAAAGCTTTGTCTCCTAACTCTTTTGCCTTAAAAAATATTTGTGTCTCCAACTTGCCTTAAAGGCATTGAATCTGCAAGTCTATATGCATCCATGACTGCCAAACACAAGCTGCTGTACCCCTCTTGGCCCAGTGCACACACCCTAGAGCCCTCTCTCCACTCCTCTTCCACAACGAACCTTAGCACACATCCATTTCATTGTCATCTTCCAACAGAAACTTAGGTATTTTCATGTTCTCCGTCCCTAAACCGCGGGAGGATACTGGACTTGCACAACTCTAAGAGAGTTATAAAGCAAAGCCACTTTATTATCAAATTGCACCTTAATTTATACCCTAAAATTTCCTGATCACGCGCACACTCACTTACTCTTGGTTCTACATGTTTATACACAAGCTGTTCACACGTCCGAAGCTAATAATTCATTGGCTATCCTACACCGCCTCCATCACCACCCCCCATCCTGGTTATCTTCTACTTTCTTCTTCTTTATCTTCTTGCTTCACTGCTTTGCTTCCTCCTTTGCCATTCTCAAGCATACCTCAAGGTCATTGTCCGTAGCCCAATTTATTCCCACACAGTCTTGCTGATAGCAGGCATGCCTGTTTTCCTCCAGGAATAATGCCACACTAAACTACTTTCCACTGGAGAAAATTTGACCTTGCATGAGATATACATGCTATATGGTATATATGCTGTGCCTGGCCTTGCACCTCCCTTGTGACTATGTGGACTTGTTTGGTGGTCATTACAGTGTTTGCTGAACTTGGTTTCACTGGACCCACTCTGACCCTCCCGGCTAGGGATGGGGGGACATCACTCTTGCCCCTGGGGCCAGCCTCAGCTGCCAACTTGCCTTCACTCCCTCAGGCCCCTGAGATAAATGGCTAGGGACAATCTAATCTTCCAGTGTTCCTTCTCATTGATTTCCCCACTCTTAGGAAAGCAATTTTTTCTCTATGGCTAGTTTTGGGGACTTGTCTTTCAACATCATGTAATCAGCTGAGTAGTGAGATACTCTTAATCTTGCTCTTCTCTGCTTGATTCCATTTTTGAGCTAACTTTGTGACAAACAGCCCAGCCTAGATAAACAATCCCATACATCATTTGCATCCTAATAAAGACATTGTTTCCCAGTTTCTGTATGGCTAGATGGTCACAAAGAAGGTGTGAACATCCTTCTACACAAAGATTTTGGCTTTGGCATTGTCTCACAACTGAATGCTCACTGTTCTGCAATGTCTCCTTCATTTACACTAAAGTTTTGAGAAAAAAGTCTTGCATTCAGCATCTTCTTCACTTCCTGGAAGAGCAAGAGGTTCAGAAGAAGCTTTACTGAACAGTTCTGCCAAAGTGAGCAAAAGTTTTCAAGGTATGAAAGGTTTTGTGGTATTCGTTTTCCAGTGGCTGACTTGAATTTCCATACTCCTTTAAGACAAACCGGTGTACTAAGCAAGACTCAGAAATGGAAAACTGCGTCTTACAGTAATATAGACACCACCATCCCCCAGAAAACAAGATTAATTCCCATAGGATATGTGCTGGCACAGTTCTAAGAAGCTGGGTTTGCACAAGCAGTCTTTTTTTCTTTAGTAGATTCTGGTGAAGTTTTGTCCTTGTCTATAAAAATCACCTATATTATCCTGAAAATAGAAACAATTGAACTTTTCCTGACCTGATCTAAAGGAAACATAAAAAGCTTATTTTGTTATGAAACTTGATTAATCTATGCTGTCAAAGTTCATAATAAAAACTTTGTTGAAAGTTATTTGGAAAAGCAAAGGAGGACTCAAAAAATGCTGTTACTTACCATCTATTGCATGCCTGTCACCCATTCTGATTCCCAGAGAGTACTTAGGAAATTTTCTATGTGCAACAATAGTACAATAGTATACAAACCAGACACAGGATATCCTAATATTCTCCAGTTTCATGATGGAGAACTACTAAAGACAACTATTTGCATGGTTTTCTGGGATACAAAGCTAAGTCTGAAGCATCGTCAGATTGCTTTTGCTAGAACACAAGCAAGGCTGCTGTGTGTTCTAAAGAGAGATGCTCATCTTGCATGAGAATGTCATTCTACACCTAGGATTATCTTTAGAAACAATTATCCTGTGTTAAGTAGTCAAAAGATATTTAAGGAAATATTTCATTTTTGTTTAATGTTTTCATTCTGTTCTTTGTTTTCATTGATTTCAACCTGAAAGTGTTTACAACACAAGCTTGGAAAGATCAAACACTGAATTCTGTATGGTTGAGCTATAGAAACCTAATCCTACTACTATAGTTACCTAGCTGTCCTTTGGGATTTTTTGTTTTCCAGGGGGTTTTCTTGTTTAGGTAATTTTTTCTTTTTTAAAGCCTATCTTCAAAGTATTGCTCTATTTTGGACTTTACCTCTCACTTTCAAGCAATTGAACTTGAAATATGTCTATCAAACAACAGATTTTTAGACTAATAACAGACTAATTTATCCTCAAACTTACATGTATTTCAAACCCCCACCAGCTCTCTTTATTCGTTGAAAATGTGGATTAAGGATTGAGAAGAGGCTAAGTAAACATTCAATCAGAATGTAGAAGGGAGTCTATATATCTGATATATGGCTCTCTTTATTGCACTAAGCATCTTGATTTTCAAGCAAAATAATTAAAAGAAATAGATGATAGCTCTTAAGAAAGTATTTTATACAGTGGGAAAAAATCAATCATAATTTAATGGTACCTCTGTTACAATTTCTGATGTAGTTAATATCACAGGTCAGTACAACAGGCAAGAGTCACCATTTTACCATCTGTGTTTAAAATACATAGGCAGATAGGTAAAGGTATTGCTATCCAAATGATATTTGATTAGACACTTAACTACACTTAGAGATCTGTTCTCTAAATATTGCATAGAGATACGCAGGGCACCAGAAGTGGAAGAGAGACCTGAGCATTTGTACATGAACTGAACCCCCATTCCCACAATCTTACAATATTAGCAGGTGCATATGTTTTGTATAAACTTGCAATTATCTTTTTAACTACTTGCATCCTACTTTCAGACAGAAAGAAAATGCCATGGAACAATAATTGTGCAAAAACTGAAGCTAGGCCTCAGATAAACTCTACACGCAAACTGAATTGCAATTTGAATGCTTCCAAGGTAAGGAGTGTTTCCAAAACTCAAATGAAAACCATCTGATGGCATGTAGTTTTAAGAGTGCTCTGATTTTTCAGTCCATATTTCGTAAATGCTCTTTTATATAACTGAAGTGTCTTAGATGTGTGAGGAATTTTATACATTTGAAGTTCTGCAATATATCAAAGCTCCAGGAAACAGACCTATTTCAAAAGAGATACTTCAGTGTAGTTGTAGATAAACCACCCAACACACTGAATGCCTATGACTCTGATGCTAGGTCATAACACTAGCATTGCTAACGCGTGAGGCACACTTTTGTCCGCTCTCAGAGCTACAATAAAGAATAATCACTAGAAGAAAGCAGCTGCCCATAGAGATAGAGAACAACTCACAGAAAAGTAGGAGATGAAAGGGAAATGGGTGTTAACAAGAGCCAGCGAAAGCATACTGAGCTTCATTAACAGCTCTCTGGTCCTTTGGATGCTTTGCTTCACAACCAAACACCTTCCACTGAAGACAATGAGCTGGCAAGTGTCAATAGTTCCAGAACTTTGCTCTGAACCAGAATGGCCCGCTTAAAGATTAATAGTCTTTGCTGAAAATTAATAACTGCTTCACATATCTCAGGCAATGAATCAAAATATTTTCATACTTTTACAAGTAAATTAAAGCCATCTAATTGGACTGCAGCTTCAGGAAATGCAGGTATTCACCTGGACATCCTGTGATGATAGTTTTAAAGCTGATTTGAAGCAGTATGGGGCTATTGTCATCACCCAACTGACTGGCTTTCAAAGCTGTTGTCAGATCCTAACTCAGCTGTAACTCATAGAATTTTAGGAAATATTTTTCAATAGTAACATTAGGTTTGTGTGAAACTTTCTAATCGGAGTTTAAAAAAATATATCGCCCTCACAAAGTGAGAACTCAAAAGAAATCCATCTGTTTCCAACAGGGTGCCATACTTCTACTAAAATATTCCTAAAATGTAAAGTAATGAATGTCCATTTTAATAAGTGTTTGACTGCTTAATTTTGTAAATAACTAATGAATTTGATGTGGCATCTAAGACTATGCCTTCAATAAAAGAGAAATCAAGCAAACTAAATGAATGAGTGCAGAAAAAGGTATTATGAGGAGGAAGTGGCAGTGTCAATGCTCACTTCTCCCCTTTGCTACATTTTTCCTCTGTTATGCCAGGCAGAAATAACTTCCATTTTATGATTAAAAGAAGTTCTGCTCTCCGGATTCATTGTGATGCTTACACACACATTGTCAGTATAGATTTCAGAATAAACAGAAAGGTAGCTTTCACTTTTCAGATCCATTTTGACCACTCAGAAAAATGTTAAATCTTCAAAATTTCCCAACATCTGTGTGTTGTAAGAAAACTCACCCACGGAAAGCTGAGCTTTCTCCAAGAAAACCTCCTAGTTTCTAAATCTGTTTCATATATTCATCCTTCTCATTATTATATTTAGACTCAGTTTGCGGCATTATTTTAAACTTCTTTGGATTTTGGCTTTGACTGTCTATTTGGAGCAAATTTCTCAATGATCTTACTGTACTTTGTAAGTCAGAGATCTAACACACCACGCTGGGAAGCATGACTCTCAAGTGAGCATGTGTCATCATTATCACAAGCCTAAGCCAATGGTTACCATATTCCCTGGAACTGCTGCCATTATGTCTTCAGAGAGTGTTCTAATAGATTTTAAATGAGGAATGACCTTTAGATAAAATGGCAGCATCAAAACAGTTTAGACACTCTGTTTAGCTGGAAATGTATTCTGAGTGGAAATGATTTTAAGATCCTTTTTTCCTGACATAAATATTCTACTATACTTTGCACTTTAACACTGCAGCATGTAGCAGGTACAGTTTAGCAGCTTTGAAAATGATTATGAAACCTGAGCAACCGGAGAGCTTTACTCAGGCAAAACTTAATGATGTTACATATTTGTGTTAATTCAAAGGTGCATGGCTTGCCAGAAAGCCCTAATGTCCTTCCTTATGAAGCACATTACCAATTTCTAGTTTATCATATTCTTCTACACAGGATGTTGTTAAATTGTTTTAAATGAAAAACAACTCTGAATTGTATTTGTAAACTGTGTGGAATAATAATTGGATTGTTTGTTAAATTAAAAGTATTGTTAATATGACATGAACCACAAGTGAGAATTTCGTATGTGGTTCATTTGCTTGTGTTCTTGCAAGACCATTGGGGAGCATTCACTGTCTCTGAGGGTCAGATTTTGTACCTGGAGTTAATGGAAAGATGTGTCACACCGCATCAAATCTAGCAATTGGCTGTTATCTACCGTGCTTTTGAAAAGTTATTACTTATTTTAGCAAACACAGAATATATTTTTGGATCATTAAACATGCAGAATAGCCTTATGCTAAAGTTACTATAAAGAATTCTTTATTAAAAAAACCACCAGTACAAATGAGAATCAGAACCCCATTAGGAACACATAAGGAACTGATGTGGATAATTCAAAGTTTCCATTTTTCAGAAATCATGCCCAAGGGTGTATTTAAAAATTGTTAATATTTAGGGAGGAGCTGGGTAAACTGTGAGAAAACCTAGATACAACCTCATATTACCTAATCTTCCATTAGCTATCTTCTTTCCAATTATACTGCTAGCACCTGTTTTGCCAATCATTCATGATGTGTGAGACATGACACAAACCACAGCACACTGACTGGGCAATCTCTGAACTTAGCCAGAAGGAAATGCTGGAAGCTGGACATCTACAGGCAGGCAGAAGGAAATCACCTATTTCTATTGGAAATTAACAGCTGTGAACTTGGCCAAAGTGTTCCTTTTCCAAAGGATCTGAATAGTTAGAGCACACTTGTGAATTGAAAAGTGCCTGGACTGAAATCTTTCAGAGTTCAATAGTACTTGAATGTAGGTAACCCACCTCTCTACAGGGGAAGGAACCATTACAATCATGAAAGGACCATTAAAATATTTTTCTGAAATGGATATTTCTGAATTTCTTCCGTGCAACCTATTTCAACTGGCACTCAGAAAATTCACTAGAAAATATTTTAGGTCAGAGAAGATCTCTGAAATGCAGAGGAATCAAGCTCTGGTCTCTCATCTCTAGGAAAAAGACATACATCAGTGGACTTTAAGCACAACTCAATATGAAGACCAAAGGCTTAGGTTTACAGAAATTTCTGTAAACAGAAGGTTTTTCTTCACTGAAACATATCAAAGCTACATAATGCATTTCAGTCCATAATGCTTGAATGTATCTTGGGACTATCTGTATGTCAAGTGAGAAATGTGAAACACACCTTGGAAATATAATGTCTGATTACAGAAGCTTCCCTGGAACTGGAGAGGCAGATTTGAGCCTTTGCTTCCATCAGTGTCAATAAGGACCTTGTTATGGACTTAAAACATATGCAAGGGCGGGATAAAATCTAGCAAAACTGACTGTACACTGCATTGCAACACAACCCTATTGTGGCTCCAAGACTTGAGGCTGCTAGAGTGGCCCCCAGAGATGGAGTCTTGGGAAGAGGAGATTAGAGCCAGCTAAATGAAAAAGTGTGGCCTCCCTTTATCTGGATCCCACAGTGAAGTCATCCAAAGGGCAGGGCTCTTCCAGGCTTTTGTCATCAGACAGTGGCAGGGAGGGTGGAAGCTTATAAAACTTTAGTTTGGGGAAATTCTTTTCGTTTTCTTAAACATTCATTCAGTCCTTAAAAATTAGAATAGCCACAATACTGAGCTCCACAAGTTGTTTTAGCAAAACTGAAGGAATATCAGATTGCATTTTCAGATCTATACTTCTGAGTATGTTTTTCTCTGCTGATTTACAGTCCCACCTTACAAGGTATACTCCTGGTTTTTGGCAGGAGTTCTCCCTCGCCAAAGAGGAAAAATGATTTTTTTTTCCTTGCTAATTACACTATTACCTATACTTAAAGCCAGGGAAAGTGAATATACTGAAAATGTGACCCTAAACTATAAATGGGAGGCAGGGTGCCAAGAAGTACTGAAACACATGTAAGTTCTGTTTTCTTAGCAGGAAAGGCAGCAATTGTGAAAGCTTGAGGATATCTACACTGGGTGGTAAAGCTGAAAATCAAAGAAATCTTAGCACTAAGGCAACAGTGTAACAAAAAATACATGTCAGCTCTCCATGGCCAGGCAGATTATCACTCAGATAAAACTGAGATAGAGGGTAAGAATTATTTCCCAGTATAGTGTTGACACTGCATAAGATTTAATCTGTTATTTTTTACCTTTTGGATCTCTTGCTTGGGAAGGCAAATACTAACAAGTTGACAAAAGCTATATTTATACAGTATAGCTACTTGCAAACTAGCATTTCAAGTTCAAGTTTAGACATATGAGCACACAAAGCAAAATGAAGTGGAAAACTGATTTTAATGTGGATTTAATCTCTTTTGTTCTTTGACCTTTTGTGGCTCTCAGAATACATCAACGCTTCTGTTGCATGAGTTGCCTTATTGGCTTAGTTCATGCTGATACAGTCAAGTGCAACTAGAAGTCCAGCTTTTGATGGTATTTTCCACTCTTTCTAGCAGCAATATCAACACTACCCAATGGGAAATAAATCCTGTGAATCAGCCCAGGCCCCAGCTGCAATCCCAAGACCAGTTACTGCTGCAGCCAGACAGAAAGAGCCTCGTATCTCAGTAACTTTAGAAAGCAACTGCTTAGGTAGCTGGCAGTGTACTAAGTCTGGGGGAGATGCCAAGTCTGCTAAGCATCTTCTCTACAGAAGGCCAGCAAAAGGCAAATGAGCACTTGAACAGAACTATGACATCTCATAATACAACTTTTTCAAGTCTGATTATTAAGAAAACAACACACTTCATTTTTAGTGTATGTAATAGGAATTTTTTATCCTCCCTTCCCTTTTACACTACAAAGCCTTTGCAACTAACAACTCCGTAGTGGAAGTCTCCTAGTTAAAAGTGCAGCAGGAATTGAATGACTACGAAAGGAACTCATAGCAGAAAAGGAACCCACAGCAGGAGAAATAAGCTAGCTGAGGCCCTCCACAACAGTGGTCAGTCAAGACAGAGCCCTCAGTAATTTGTGGATTACCTATGTGAGAACAGGTCTCACATTCCCTCATACCAGACTCTTAAAAAAAAAAAACAACCCAAAGGCTTCTGAGATTTCTCATCACAATCTCTCTCTCACTTGTGCCCTCTCAAAAATTCAGCTAAATACAATCTAATAATGAAGCACATGAAATAAATTAGGAGATTCTCTCCAGGCATTTCTGTATCCATGCTGCAACAGCAGTTCTGGATAGCAGCAGTGGTATCTGCTATAACAAGAATATTGCACAAAAGAAAAAGATCTGTTAAGAAAGAAAGATGTTGCTTCTGTATTTGAAATCTGAGAGATGATTGGTACTGATGCTCACACTGCTGTAGCTCACCGAGAGAAAAAGAAGTGGGTATTTACCATCTGCAAAAGAGACTTGCATATTGTAGGGATCAGATGCAAAATAAAAACTGCAGGTGTAGTGTTAGGAGTTTTCCATTTAAGTGGTTCAGCCCCAGAGGAAGGAAAGGTTAAGCCCTTCACATGGAAAGAATCAGTAAGATTTAGGAGTGTCTTGGGTATTCCATCTTAGAGAGCTGTTTAAGTTCAGCTGTGATGGTAGAACTGTCCATGTGATCATGAAAAGAGGTAGCAGAATGAGTGAATGGGGAGAGATCTGTTACAGCCATGTGGGCCTGAGCATCCCGTGTAAGATAAAGGGCCTCAGATGCTTTCCTCAGACAGTCTTTATTTAAAGCCAGGTATTGTTAGCTTTATCAGGACAAACCCTTTTATCTTCCTTCAGTATGGTGCTTTTATAAGGCATTTCTAGCTTCTGTTTGGGTATCATTCCAACTATGTCACAGCTGCCTTCCTTCAGAGTCTGCTTCAGACAGTTCTCGCTTTAACTTTTTGACTGTATATTTCTTTTTCAGGAGACCTGAGGTAGGAAAAAAAAGTAGGGGACCAGAGAATATTTTGTCTTAGGTATATGATATATCCTTGTATATCTGAAAATTTAGATGTGTGATCTGAAGTTTCTTCAGAATTCCCAGAGCAGTGCAGCTCGCTGGACTGCCAGCTTTTACCATCTGTCAGAAATATTTCTCACACTTCATCAGGCTGGCTTTCATACTGGCGCTATTTTCCTTAACAGTTAATAAATTCCATCCAAATCTCAAAGTGTTTCACATAGCTAACTGTAGAATACCTCTGATAACGCAAGCTTGTGCAGCTTAGAAGACCTCGGTGGAATGACATGTCAGCTTTTCCACTGAAGGAAATACAGATAACGTTCCTGAACAGTGAATAATGAAAACAAATGATTAAATAAGAAGTAAATGTACTGCAGAAAGATGAAAAGGAAATAACCACTGGAACTGAACTAATTTTGAGAGAAAGGCACCTATTACAAGATCTAATTCAATTAAATTACAGCATTGGTATACACAGTGCCAAATAGAGATAGAAAAATGCAACACAGTGTGGGGGGGGGAAAGTTTCTGCATTTTGTGAGAATTTAATCTTTTCCAGAAGAACAAAACTGCTTTTGAAAAACCATCCTTAGGCATCAGAAGGTTGCCATATGCTTTCTTTCTTTCATCAAAAACAAAGCAGGCTCACAATATCCAAACATCTCCATCCATGCAAATAATGATAATTTTTTATATTATAAATAGAAAAAAGGCCTGAACAGCTTACAACATGGCAGCTGGTTGAATAGCCTTCAAATATAATACATGGAATTCCCTTCTGGGTCCCACCAGTGGTCCACCTAGCCCACTAGTACATCTTAGACTGTGGAGATGGGAGGTGAGTGTGTGATGTTGGGGCAGTATCTGTGGTGACTTTCTCCTGTGTTCGCCATCATCTAGAATTGTTGTATCAGGAATGTTAAAGATGAAATCTTGCCTAATTCTCATAAAGTTCATATATAATCTTGCTGTCCTTGAATTTATCTAACCCTCTTTCAATCTCCTGTTACTATCAGTTTTCACGGTCCTTCATGGTGGCAAGTTCCAGAAGATCAATACCTGCCATATGAAGAAATTCCTTTTATCTGTTTAAAAGAGAAGCTAGTCTCACTGGATGCTCCACACCTCAGGTATTGCAATTTGCTGAATAACACTTTCTGCACTGACATCATCACATCCATGGTTTGGGCAACCTAAATTACCAGCCCCTCCATCTTTCTCATCTTCAAATTGGAACGATCTCTCCTTACATATCAGCTGTTTCAGCACATCAGTTGTTCTTCTCTCTACTGACTTTAGTTAGCTTCAGCTCATACTTCTTGAGATGTAGAGACCAGGCAGCACACATAGTCCAAGATTTAAAACCTCTCCAAGGTTTTAAGAAGTGACAAAGTAAAGCCTTTACGTAAGTCCATACTGAAGTTCATCTGCCACATTTGACCTACGCAGTTTCATGAGGTTCTTCTAGAGTTCTTCACTATTAACCTGCCCTATGAATGCATAAAAGAGCTTAGTATCATTTGTATCCTTGGAAATTTTGCTGTTCACTGCATTCTCTATGTCAGTGATGAAGATGATAAATAAAATCAGTCCCAGCACTGATCATTGGAGGACCCCATTCCTTGAATCTCTTCCATCATGAGAAGCTCTACCTTTTGCTTATCAGCTTTTAAGCAGTTTTAAATCCACAAATATAGCATTCTTCATATACCATGGACTTTTTTTCTTTTCAATATGTCATTTTGAAACACAGTCCATATATCTCATGAGATACAAAAGAAGATTCTGCTGCTGTGCTTATTTTTTATTTCAAATGCTTGTATTTGTCTAGGTGAGGATTTCCTACAGATACAGTCTTTAAAGAAAACTTGTGGGTCCTGCTTGGAGTGCACAGATATTTGTTTAGATAACTTGCATGCCAAGTTCTAGACCCATGCTATATCTCAGGCAACTCTCCTTCTTAATTGTTTCTCGCTCTCCAATACCCTCCTTTTGACCTGAGGGTTCAATTCTTCAGAGTCTGAGAGTACAGATCAACCTAATTGATTTAAGCTGTTTTACATGGAAATAGGATAATTCAGTGGAATTGTAATGAATTTACAGAAATGTATCTGAGAAAATTGAGCAAGAAATATGCAGTAATGTGTAAAAATAAATAATGTTTTAATAAAACATACCAAATTACTTTGTGTGGGAAAGAGAATGCTTTAAAATGTTTCAACATCTTTGTGTTTCCCATCAGTCTCTCTTGGATCACAGAAAAAATGTAAACTTCTGAGCCCAAGGCTGCTTTAACTCTGTGTGACTCTCTATTCCACATACAGTTCAGCATCATTTTGCTATTCCTGTAGTTGCTTATGGTCCATTATAAAGTTTACTAGTCAATGACCAGTACTTCTGGCATCATAAATGGGCATGGCCTTTTCTGCTTAATGTTTGACAGTAAATACTAATGCTGCAGTAACCAGAAGCTCCACAGGTACAGTGAAGCAGCTCAGTAAGAAAGAGTTTCAAGTCCCAGAATAAACAGATAGGAAATATTTCCACTGGAAGAGCTTCATAATCTAGTTTGTACTGTTTCTCTAAAGAAATGGTTTCAAAGCCATAGTTCCTTCTAAACAGTACCTAATGATCCACAAATGACATTAATATGCATTACAGTTTTGTTACTGCGACTTAGAGATCTGAACTGAAAATCTGATGAAGATATGATTTCATTTTGTATATTCCTGGATATATATGGCAATGGCAGCAGAGATTCAAACAATGCATTACTTGTGATAATGTTTTTACTGTTACTAATAAAAGGACAAATAAATTGACTTTTAAAATACATAAATTCCAGAAGAAAATGGAAATTCAATATCTAATATAAAACTCAATAAAAAACATCTGATTTGATATCAGTGACAGATGTATACATATTGCTGTCAGTTGATATCACTGGCAGACACAAACAGATTAGCTGAGACACAAACATTTCGCTGTTTTTCTCTACAGTTATAAGAAGAAAACTTTTAAGACTACGTGTGTTAGCAAGTGAAGAGTTAATACTTTGAGAACAAAAGTTTCATCTATAATGTTTTGTTTAAACTTGTGTATACCCGAAATTTGACTTAGCTCATAAATACAATTTTAAATGTAAACAGCAAATTGCATAAACAATTCACTCTGTATTAACCAAACAGACCATTTTATAGAAACAAGCCAAGGTATATAAAATACATACATATGCATGTTTGTGTTCACATACACACACATGCATGAAAGTGTTCCCAGAATTGCTATTGGAAGCTTGTCCCTTATTGTATCCTAAATCTGTATTTGCTCATTTAAAACTATGGAATTTATCTTTTTTTTTTTTTTAATATAGTGCATTGTAGAATACACACCCACAAAAAGAAGGAAACTGCCCTTGCAGCACTCCACAAAAGTTTTCCTGTTCTCAGTTTCTGAAACATTTAAGATTATTAACTGCTGGGCTCCTGAGGAATTTTAAGGCATCTGTGCCTGTGCTACTTATTTTAAGCTCTGTCTTCCGATGTTATGAAATAAGCAAACTCTCTTGACTTCCTAATTCTATTTCATGTGGTTCTGGCTTTCAGGCAGATTCAAGAATTACATAATTGTCTTTTCCCACCCACAGGTTTTGGACTGTTGCTGTTGGTTACACCCTTCCAAGTAATGTGCAACATGAATCTTTGTCTGATCCCATATGCCCAAAAATGGAAGACAGCCCAGCAAAGACTACTAAAACACGGTTTCTTGGCTTTCTCTTGATCACCACCATAGGTAAAGTAAGGCTTCTTTGAGTTCTGTCCTGCCGGTTTATGTTACTTAGGCTACAGTGCAGGAATGTCCATCCAACATCATGCTGTTTTAAAAGGAAGTGGAATGATGTCCCAATAAACTTTATTCCTATTTCTGAAGGGAGAACAGATTTCTTGAATGTAGTAGCAGCAAATAAACAAGCTTTGCAAAGTGCTTCTTTTGTATTTTTTACTGGAGCATTTATGCAAATGCACTCAGAAAGTACATTTAAAAAGCAACCAAACCAAACCAAACAAACAAACCATCCAATAAATGAAACTACAACAAACTAGAACTTGGCTAGTACGTACTCGTAAGCAGTAATTCAAACATACTTTGTATTATTAACAATACTGGATTCAAGTACCAAGCTTCACAGTAGCTGGATAAACATTACGGAGAAAAAGAAATTCCCAGAGTTTGTTATCAACATCAGAGAATTAGAAGCAATTTACAGCCCAGTCCACTGCCCAATCTCACAAAGTCTCCCCTGACTTCTCTGAAGACTATGAGAGTGTACATGTAAGAAATAATGCACCTTAACACGCAAGGCCTCCAGCTATGCATAGTGCAATGCACTTTGCCCATCACCCAAATTCAGACTTTCAGAGACAGAGATATTCCTTTGCCCTCAGAAAGCATAACGTGTGCAGCAATGGCACAGCTCAGCCTGCCTTGGCTGTTCACTCTGGACTCACTAGTTCCTGGCAGTTCTGACAAGGCAGTGCGTTTATGTGCCTATCTGGTCCATACTGGGGACAGCATAGGGAGATGCACCTATCCTTCCCCTTATACTTTCCACGTAAGCCTAAATACTGTTTCACCCTGCAGATTAGCTCTAATAAAACTTCATCTGTATGCCTCTGCCACCAAAAATATCTGGTAAAAACCACTATACATTTCCTAAAGGCATTAATTTGCAGGATTAACCTCCATAAGATCTGCTCTTTACATTTATGTTTTTCATGCTTGGTCAATTTTTAAGTTCTGCATGGCATCATGGCTTCTTGGACCTCTTAAACCCAGGACTACTGTGAGACATTGCTCCAGGTCAGTTTCTGGGCAATTATTTACTAGTTGGCAATTACATTGCTACATCAAGAGGTGGCACTGAACTCTCAGTCAAATAAAAAAGCATGTATCATGCTCAAGGAAACTCTAATCCACATCCAGAAGAATGCATCACTATAAAAATAATAGACCTAACCTGAAAAGATAAAAAAGGCCTGACTTCTGATTTCTTTCTCTTGGGCAATGAGTCAATTCCGGAAAGAAATACAACTGGCCAATGTGAGGCAATAACTTGGCATCAGGATGTACGGTCTAAAGATAGAGGAGAAGAAAACAGAAGACAGAGTTCTCATGGGACTTTATATACTCTTGTATCTCCATTTGGCCTTCTTCTAAATTCAGTGCAGCTAAGAGTTGTGCTTTCTCATGCTCCCAGCAGTCTGTAATAATCCATTTGAACAGATACTGAGCAGGAAGGAAACTGTGAGATAGGCTGGAAAATGAGACAAATTGATTGTAATGGTCATCAAAGAGCAGAATTTACTGCAACAGGAATTCCATATGAAATGGATCCAGAGTATTATTTATTTCTCTAGGCTCTTTTTACAGTAATATTTTTGTTTCTGTGATAGAAATTACCTGGCTAATAAGCTACAACATTTAAAGAATGGGATAATATGAAAATGCCACAAAATTCTAATTCAGTGTTATGCAAAAGTCCAAGGCTCACTAAAATGTGTCCTTTCAAGACAATAGTTAAGTTTTAGGAAGATTTTACAAATTTCTCTGCCCTTTACTGACAGAATAAAATAATAGATTATTTACATGGCCAAGCTCTTAAACTTTTATTAACTATCTTTAACTGTCTATAATGAGATCTATTTCTTCTAGTAATGCAATTATTGTTAATAGCTGTCCTGGTACTAAGAAAGGAAGCCTGGTTTAGCTGCACTGGAATTGCAGTTATTTAAAACATTAAATTCACCCATCCATGGTAACGTTGACAAAAACCATTTTAGTTTCTTATTAGTACCACGACACAAGCACTTTCAATAATATTTTTAAGTCTTATACACCCTATATTTTCTTAGTATACATAAAGACAAGAGTAGCTATGAAAGTATTCAACTTCTGCCATTATCTCCTGGAAAGAATATAACAGATATTTTTCTAGAAAGATGGTAAGAGTCTTTCTAAACAGATAGGTAGAAGGTATATGTCATGGTAGACGATTCTATGAGTTAATCATAGACAGAAAATATCAGATCATCCACCCACACATCAAAACAACCTGAGCTGAAAATAGCACATTGTAATGAGTGATTCATGATGAACTGTATGCCATACTGGGCAGGTAAAACCTGCATTTGTCAAATTAATTATTATTGTTAAAGCCATGTTCTTCTCACTCTGTTCTTGTAACTCCTTCATGTCCAGTGCAATCACCCCTGCATGTAAAAGAGCTGAATTTAGTCCTCAAATTTCAAAAGATCAAAAGAAAACAAAATGAGCCTTTGGAAATGTTGGCCTTTTTGTATTCATAATCAAAATTACAAATTCTTGTACTAGATATGTTTGAGTACATAGATGTTATGACAGTTTTCACCAGTGTATTAAGTGTTTACAAATCTCTGTTGCCATTTAAATTTGCAATAAAACTTTTACTGACTTCAAGGACGGAAGTAAAACTAATGCAGCCACATGTACTGAAAATCCTGCTGCTAATTTTCAAAAAGTTTAACAAAAAGAGTGTTTGTGGTACCTACATATTACTACATTATTTATTGTACCATGTGGTTATTTTCCATTTCATTCCACTGGTGACACAGAGATATTGTACTGTGTTAAGATGCAGCTGACATTTAAAAGATGCTTTTAAACCATATAAGGTTTCTTTTTTAAAAATAAACTTGAAAGTTTGATAAAAATAAAAATTAAATAAACTTAGGAATTAAATAAATTTTACTGTGAGTTTTTGCCTTATACAATTTTTTTAAAATACTATCAGACAGAAATAAGACTACTTCATTCATTCATGGGTACTACTTTGGCTCCATGTGCATTTATATAAGTAAGAAGAATTTTAGACCTCCTTTCTATTACATCTATAAGCTTTTCAATTCCTTTTCTTCCTCCTTGGCTCTCCCAGTATATTTTGTCAAGGAACAAAGACTGGAGCAACTTCTCACGTAAATGCTGGCTCCTCAGCACTGAAACTGCAGATTCAGGAAATCTAGAAAAGCACAAAGAAATTACTCAGCTTTGCCACCAATATTTATGTTGTGGCTTAACAATCAATTCTATAAATACAGACTGCAACTCAGCAAAGGAAGTCCATGCATGCCTAATCATATGCATGTTAGTGGTATCTTTTACAGCAGTGGGATTACTCATACATTTTTGGACACATTCTGTAAATGTATTGGGCTGATGATATCCATTCCAGTAACGGTGTCTCGTGCTTAAACTGCAAAGAAATTATCAATTTTTTTACAAAGTTAATAACTTAAAACTTACTCATTGATTCCTTGTAGTATTTTGAAGTCAAGATTGTCCTCATTTCTGTCAAAGAAACCCTTATTGTCTATAAAGGCCAAGTGCCTTCGGTCATGCCTTCTCTGAACTATGTGTGTCAGGTCAACAGCATCCTGATCACTACATTTCAGCTTCAGTCCTTGCTGCATGCAGGAATCCTCCTTGAGAGGTTTGAATCCACAGCAGTTTTTGTCTAGTCGATTATAGATCTAAAACAAAGTACAGCAGAGTGCCAAGTGAAAGCAATATCAAAGTATTTAGGGCAAAGTGTCAATGTAAGACATTGCTCACTAACATAGATGAGAGGAAAGCAAGCTCAAGACAAGTATAATTAACATCAGCAGTCAAATGGCATTGAAGACCTGGTCCTCATACTTCACATACTGTTAAACTCAGACTGTATATTTTATCCACTTTATAGTCATGGTTTGTTACGTCAGTAGAAATCTTTGGAAATAATGGAACAATACCACTGTGTAACTGGAATAACAGGATGGTGAATGTAATTCTATTTTTTTTTCAGAAGCTTGTAGGTTTTTTTACATTTTTTCTGTTGAAGAACAATAGAAATAGCACAGCCTGACACAGAAGGTCTCCATTTTCTGGGACCTATTAGACTAACACTAACCAAAATATTTGAAAATATTAAGGGGCACAGTAAACCATGCAAAGCTACAAAATGCAGGAAGAGTGCATTTATAATCACAGAGCAACCTCCCTGAGCTGCACTGTGGTATACAGTTTAATCACATCTAGGCTTTTTTTCCCCATGCAAACACTCGCTTGTGCACCGCACAGCACTTAGCTGGAAGGAATACATCTGGTCTAACTTTAGCAGTGTAAATGTTAAGCATCTCTTCTGACTTAGTTGTTTATGTTTCCTTTCATAAACAATGACAAGAATGAGGCACCCCCAGAGCAAACAATGCCATTTTAGGATAATGAGCTAATATAGGAAGCATAAATCTCCCCTTGAAAGTGCTTCATATCCCTGTTGACTAGGTGAGGGTAAATATACAGCATTGCCAAGGCCCCGAGTGCAATAGGCCTTAACTGCCCTAAGAAGCCTCACCTGGGACCTCCACACATACCCCTCTGCCTGTGGACCCAGGAGCCCATTTAAGATCAGGCCTGGCACCTCAGCCTTCCTTGGAGCCCTTCATGGAGTGGGGTGAGGTAGGTGTGTGTTTCCAGTGCTCACTGGGGTCTTGATGGGACCTATGGCTTTTGTTAGCCTGTCCTGCCTGTGATGAGGCTGTCCTTGGCTCCAGCTCATCTCCCCAGGGAGCAGCCCTGCTCCTGCTGACATGTGCTTACAGAGTGGAAGTCTGGTCTGGTGCATATAAGGCTTAATGAGTAGCTTATCAAAGGTAAATAATTTCCTCTTTGTTTGTTGTATACCGCTAACTCTTCAAACTGCTTTAAGCATAAAAGCATTAAGTTTCACATAAGCCTTCTAAAATTGCAATTTTATTTTTGTGACATCCCAGTGAAATGAACTGTTTGAGCTCTTCTCCTGATGTAGAACCAAGTTGTGTGTTGAAAAGGCCTCCTAATTTTCAAATCATTAATTTATCAAATGAAAATCTGAGAGTTGTTTTATTTTCTGAAGCATGTAATACTCCTTCTACCAGTCCTGGTGTCAGTGTTTGTTTTCAAACGTGAAAAAAATGAGGAAAGGATTTCTATTTTTCCCTCTTTCATGAGCAGTGTCCAGCATTTGCAGGCAATAGAGCTCCTTTTGCTTGCAGTGTCCTAACTCATGGGATCTCTCATTCAGTTCATCCAAAGGCTTCTCCAGAAAGTGAAGCAGAGTCCTTCTAGACAAATACTTTCATGTATAGCCATAATTCATCTGCATCTCACTTCTTTACATGTATTAAATTTAACTTTTAAGTCTGAGAGCACTCAAATAAAATTTTGATCTTTAAGAGCTATAAGACCCACTTTCACTCACTTTCTGGTATGCACATTCCTGTTTCGTAGGCAACTGGAGGTAAAAATCACTCTAACAGCTACTATTATAAGAGTAATTTTTTTTCTTTGTCATGTAAAGTTCAGTCCTCTTGGTACAGTTCAATTCTGGCTGCTCCTTCTGGATAATAGGAGTTCTATTATGAAGATCAAAAACTTGTCTTAGAAGACCTTAAAATTAGAAATCAACACAGAACTCATGATAATTTTTAAACTGTTCAACAAGACAATGGCATGAAAAATTAACTCTGATACAATCTGTACTATTTCTATAGGGGCATTACTATTTTTAACATTAGAATAATCAACATATGACTTTCTACCAGTTTCTGAGAATTACTTGCTCATAGGGGGACTAAAGATGGAGTCACTAGACAAGTGACAATCTATTTTTAGAGAAGAATTGAATGCTCTGTTTAACATAAATCTGCAAAAAAAAATGTAACCGAGAAAAAAAAAAATTGGAAACATCCATTCATCCTAGAACAGGACTAGAGAAGGACAGGGATAGGCATAAACCAAGTCATGATTTTTATGTTTCAAGAAATGTAGTTCTGTAAAAAGCTGAATTATATAAACAACCAAATACAATGCACAAAACTAGTGCTTGCTGCAGTTTTAAATAAACTAGTAAGTGCTACTGAAGGCTCAGCCACCCAGATCTGTCTGGCAGGCAAGGACAATTAGAAGTAGTGCCATATTTCAGGAAGCCATAAAATTAGCTTCCAGCCAGGTGGTTCAGTTCAGTCCCTTCTACTATATAATTGCTGCAACTGTAGCCACACATTATGATACCACTGGGCAGAGCCCTAGTTTGGTGTTATTTGGAGAGCTAATGATAATGTGCAATCCCTAACTGAGGAACAGCAGCAATATAATTTATCAATTCCTGCTCTACTCTTTCCTTATTAAATTACTAGTTAGGTTTTTTAAAAGAAGGAAAATTAGCCACTAAAACTCATCTTGATGCAAAATTCAGCTGGCCAACATGGCTTAAATGAACTCTGGAGGGTGGGGAGATGCAGGATGGACCACATAGTAAAAACCCAGCATTTCATAGTCATGAATATAGTTAAGAACTGTTTGGAGAAACAAGGAGCAAAAGGGAAACAGGATGTCTGCCTCAAGGTGAGGTAAAACAAGATGTCTCAAGACAAAAACCTTTGCTTCCTTTTTTTAGAAAACGAGTCACTTAACTTCCTGATCTCTTTCCTGATTATAAGTTGCCTTTTGGTTATTTTCATCATAAGAAACATCCAGAAAGAAGTTCAAACTGGTCAAATGCATCTCCTCCCCTTTAAAATAGGAAATAAACTACAACTACTTCTCTAGTAGTCCCATGTGTGCTTACATGACTTTGAGGCAGAGAGTTGTGTTCAATAAATGCTTTACCTGCAGAAGAAAATCAAAGAGTGCCATCTTGGACCACTCATGATGATGGATTTCAGTACAGCCCCACTCAGTTTTGGGAACTTTACCATTTTGCCAGCATTTCTGCTTCAATAGTTGCTGATATTGCCCCCAGGTTAATCTCACTGAAGAATGGGTGGTATTATCTGTTGGACTCAGTGAGGAATCCCAGAGAATAACAGGACAGGCATGACCATCTGAAAAAGTAAAAACAGATCACTTGTATACTGCAATACTGTCAGGCTTACTTGATCATTCTTTAGATATTGCTTAAGCATCAATGATTATACCATTTTAGAGATGTGGCAGGAAGAATGGCCAAGGACCAATCGTTATACATCCTTTGGCTAATGTGGTATTATTCCATATATAAAACTACATACTGCAGGAATGGAATAAGAACTGCTGTAATAAATGCCTTCAGTGTACAGGAGACTTTCTCTGTCTGAAGCACGAGATTAATGTACAAAATCATAGAATAAACCAGACTGTTAAAAAGCTTATAGGTAGATTAAGAGCCTACAATGCCACTATGAATCAACAATGCAATCTTCCTCTGATTCCAGTGAACTCCTGATGATTCACAAGAGCTGAAAACTTATGTTGAAGTATTTTTTCCTCATAATGGACATAGAAACACTACAAATCCTATACTCAAAATAGATTTATTTTGTTATCTTTGGTATTTTAGGCCTATAATGTAGGATTTCACACCTCTGATATGATATATAATACTGGAGAATGTGAGCCTAGTATGAATAAACACATTGACCAGTATGGTTTTTTTAATTTTCCCTAGGTATAACATGAGAGTTGTTTTGTACAGTAGCTAATTTGCCCATATTCTTTAATTCTGCTGTGTAAAGAATATTCTGCTCTCCCCTGAAACTAAGTCAAGGGCCTTAGGTTTTGTGAATTCAAGTGTTCAAAGTTAGTGGAAAGAAACCTCAGTGAAGAGTTGAAAATTAATTTTCCTAGTATAAGAACAGATAAATATATTCCACTCTGTATCAAGTAACAGGTATATCTAACTTCTTAGGCAAGTGTAACTCTCCATTTAATTGCTGATACAATGCTTTTGCTTTAGATGGTCAAGGACCCAGGACTGACTGTGTCTGGTACACACATAAGAACAAAGAGATCCTTTATATTTTCCTGTGTAGGCAGAAGACCAAAATATGGTGTTTTGGTACAGAGAGGAGGAACCATTTAACTGCAAAGCTGCTATTTACTAAATAGCAGGTGTTGGAACATGTGCAAAGCTTTAAAATTTATTTGTATTAATCTTGATGGTCAATGAACCTAAAGCCCATACTATTGCACAATTTATCACATACTTAAATGCAGCCTAAACTGTCTCTCTGTCTTCCCCATGCCCATGGAGCCAGAGATGCATCTGAAAAGAAGCTTCCAGAAACTCCTATGAGGGTGACAAGATTCATGGCATCTTCTTCTCCAGAGGCAAACCAGACAGACAGTAGCATGTAGAAAACATGTATCAATGCCAACAGCAAGGTACAAGCTGCTAACATGAATGCTCCATCTGTAAGCAGCAGAAACTGTTAAAAACAGATCCCCATACAGCTGAATCAAAATGCAACTTGATCAAAGGATGCTGACTGAACTAAAATAACAGGTCAAATTACCTTTGTCCATACTTAGCAGTGAATCATCTCATGATTGCCAAGAGGGCATGATAGGCCATACACACAAGTTCAAGCTAAAATATAAACTCCTCTCCAAAACCAGGATGTACTCTACCTTCTCTCTGACATGGTTTACACATACAAGGTAGTCCTTCTCAAGCCAACCCAGTGTGCAGCTCCACCACCTCTTTATCTTCCGTCCCAGTTGCCAAGTCTTTCCTTAGTAAAACAGTGTCCTTCCATTAGGAACGTCAATGTCTTTCTTTCACTAGGATCAGCACTACCTTTATTAGCACCACACTTCACACTTTCCTTCACTGAAAATTAGGTTTCTAGGGGGGTGCCTGAATAAGTGTTTAGGAAATCAATTTGATAAATGTTAACCATTTCCCCATCTCTTACATCCCCATCACTTACATTGTAGATGACTTTAGCCAAGTCAGTTTAACAATTGTCTAAGCCTCTTTTCCAAGCCAGTTGGAGGAAGTCTGTATAAGCATTGGGAATGGTCACAGAAAAAGGAGAGCTTTCTTCAGGACCAAGTCTGAGCTATTATTTTTATATTTCAAATAACACCTTATGTAACTATTCATGAGTTCTTCTACAAATCAAACACATAAATGATCATCTAACAAAACAAACATCTTCCTGCCTACCCAAAAGGGACATGATAAACAGTAGTAATATAAATACTCGAAAAATACGAATAATATCTTGCCAGTTTCCATTAAGATACAAAAACATTTTTAAAAGACTAAGACTAAATACAAGTAATAAATACAAGACTAAATACAGGGAGTAGAAAAGATGAGCCAAAAAAAATATCTTTCAACTCTGTAATATAAATTAAATTACAGGAATATGAAACAGGAGCTTCAGTAAAGAGCAGTGACTCATATTTTTGACACTTGAAGGAAAAACATGAAGATGCTGAATTAAAGCAGATAAGGGATCTGATTTATAGCTGCATGAATTGGCACAACCCCACTGAAACCAGTGGAGTTCTTCTGATTCAAACCTCATGAGGACAGAGCTGAAATTAACTGAATGATGAAAAGTAGGGCCTGGCTAAGAATTTGAGCTTCCAGTGTGATACAGCCAACACTGAGGTTGAGCACACTTCAGAATAAATCCAGTGTGTTCTGCTTGCATTTCTTTCCTAGTCAGCTTTATATATTAAACTGAAGGGCTACTACTTTTTTTTTGTTGCTGCAGCTGCATTGCACTGAATTTTGCCCTAAGATGATTGATTTAATTTTATTTTCATCTGACATTTTAGACCTATGTATTTACTTACCTATCTAAAGATGATCTGCAAAACTGTATGGGAAAGACTTTTTTAAATCTTTTTTGAGAACCAGCTTCCTCGTAATTCATGTAAGTTCCTAAGCATCAAAATATTTCTAAAAATTTCTTGGGCACTTAGGAGCTACTGGCTCAGGATATCGTAAGTTGAATAAATACAGATGAAGCCTCAGGCTGCTGAGATTAGACTGCAAGGTAGTCAAACTGCTTCATGTGCAGTTAGGTAATGTATCACTGCATGGATTCTTCAACATAAGCATCATTGTAGATAGCCACACACACCACATCCCTTTGAAAACAGTGTGTGTTTCTTAACCACAAAGATACTTTTGCAAATATTAGTTTCCATTAAGGGTCTAGAGCACAAGTTTTATGAGGAGCAGCTGAGGGGACTGGGTCTATTTAGTCTGAAGAAAAGGAGGCTGAGGAGAGACCTTATCACTCTACAAGTACCTGAAAGGAGTTTGTAGAGAAGTGGGTGCTGGTCCCTTCTCACAAGTAACAAGTGATAGGACAAGAGGAAATGGCCTCAAGTTGTGCCAGGAAAGGTTTAAATTGGATATTAAGAGAAATTTCATCACTGAAAGGGTTCTCAAGCACTGGAACAGGCTGCCCAGGGAGGTGGTTGGATTACCATCCCTGGTCATGTTTAAAAGTCCTCTAGATACGGTGCTTAGGGACATGGTTTAGTAGTGGACTTGGTAGAGATAGGTTAATGGTTAGATTTGACCTTAAAGGCCTTATCTAACCTAGATGATTCTATGACCTTGTGCCCTAACTTGTATCTAAAGCATTATTTCTAATTTCTTCCAAAGAATATATTTTCAAACATGCATATGAAAGCACAACTAAAAAGTAAATGTCATGAACTAGTTAAAACCCTTTCTCGGACTCCACATTGTTCACTATAAAGCAGTACAGCTTACCACTGCCACATTTGAAAATAAACAAAAAAAAAGTAGCTCTGGGCAATCTTTAGTTAAAAAATGGGTTCAATCTTTAGCTAAAAAAACCCTCAACTTGACAGAGTACACCTGTGCTTGTTTGCAGTACAGGATAAAACATGTTTAGCCAAGCTTATGATATCAGAAGGCCACAGGGGAAGAGAGGTGGTTTCAGCATGCAATAGTTCAGGCCCTCAGCAATGGCACAACAAAACTTCATAGCAATATCTGCCTATTTTGTACCAAAAGCTGATTAAGGAGCTCAGCCCTGTTGCTTTAGTCTGAGGAGCCAGAGTCCTATCCCTAGAGCTGTCAGTTGCAACACAGGAGCAAACCTGCTCCAGCCCTAATAAACACTGGCATCATCCTATCCTGCAAATGCTGTTGCTGAACTAGAGGTAACATGTACGGTCGTTTTACTTAGCTTCTGTGCAAATTAATTAAGGTCTGGCACCAAGCAAGGCCACTTATGTCTCTTCCTGTTCCTCAGGTCAGGGTGATCAAATAATGAAGACTCTCAGTCCTGCGGTATTAATGTGACCATCCCAAAACTCTAGCTCTTTGCTAGAGCTAATAAGGCACTTTTTGAGAACAACCTGTTTTGTAGCCTAGAGCAAAGGTGGAAGGTTCAGATTTCTTGGGGCTGCGAATGGGCTGCCAGGGGTAGGTGAGGGCCAGCAAGAGAATTCAGGGCTCGCAGCTTTCGTGACACACAAGGGTCAGCCTCTGTCGTCTTCACAATAGACACAGTGTTATTAATATTTCTTGCTGTTTTACAGGCTTATACTTCTTTGTTTATAGGTGTTTTGGGGCTCTTGACATTTTTCACACCTTGTAGGTAGCAATGGGAGTAATGAATGACTGCTTGCATATGCCCAGAATCATGTTCCCTTAGACTGTAATACTGAACTCAAAAAGGCTTTGTCCATCTGTACTCCAGGCTTTTTACGTTCAGCCAATTCTTTTCAAAAATATCAGAAAGTTATCACACTTGATTTTTCCTTCCATGATATAAAAATAAGATAAACCATAAAAAAAAACTAAAACCAGTTAATGCTTAAAAAAGGTTTACAGTTAACTAGGGAGGTCAAGGGTAGCAGACAGAACTTGCATACAGGATTTTGCTAGACTTTAAAAACAAACCAAAATAAATCAGTGGGGAATTTATGGGAATAGGGGAAACAGAATCTGTACAGGGATTTTCTAAGTGGTTCTTTGAAACTGCTTTTGACAAAATGAATGACAGTTTTGAAAAGCCCATTTTTTAAGATTTTAATGCTACATCAAACATGTCTTGTTAGATCACATCACAACTGAGGAAAGCTAAAGGGAATGTTGTCGAGAGATATGTCAGCCCAAAAATTGTGTATGTTTATATACACATGTGCAGGCTCTAATTCTGCATTGCTTGCCTTCCCAGATGAATAACCATGATTCACACAAAAGACCCCCAAAAAAACCTTACAGTGTCCTCTTAATCTTAACTTAAATGCATATGAATTACAGAAATGAGATCACTAATCTCTCATAGTATGTTTAAGAAGATATTTTGTTCATTTTCTTGACACAGATGTTTTCCATATTATGCCAAACACAAGCATGTAAATGGTAATGAGCTCAAGTACATATTCAGCATCTCAGCTCCAGAACATTTCCAGGCTAAAGAAATAGAGAAAGACAAGGTACAGTAACTGTTCCAAATGCCTCTGTTCACCCTGTAGCTGGAAAAAATGAAGTGAGACCAAAATAATGTTCTCATCACCTAGCAACACTGCTCCTGCTCTTAGAACAGAGCCAGCTATGAGGAAAAGAAAATTAGAGGGCAGAATGACACTCTCTGTCCCAAACAGTCCAGAACGTACTGTTAGGTGATAGACGTTGAGAAACACAATGCATAATCAGCCTAATAGCAGCTTTCAGAGGCTTGCAGTCTGTCATCTCTGCAGCCACACTGTGCAGAGTTCCTCCAACCAAACTCCCTTAATGCCTTATGACAGTTCTATAACAATAAATCTTGTTCCTAAAAATAAGCTAGGCATAATGTATCTTCCATGCTCTGTAAGTACGAATAATATTCAAAAGATTCCAAACTGTTGCTCCTAGAGAATCATTCACATTATTGTACAAGCTGCCAAAGGGAAGGTTTACAAAGCAGGGAGAAATTGGAATCACTGAGTTGTCTTCCTGCTGTCAAACTTTAGAAAGTCATTCTTGCACTATTTTTATTTAAGAAATGCACACTGGTATAAGCTGATTTTAGCAGCAAGAAATAAACAGCAAAAACATAGCTAGGTACTTTACCAATGATTCATTAAAATGCAGTGTAGTCCTGGATTGTGATTTGTGACTGTACAAAAATAGCAGTTAGGCTGAAGATGTTTAACAAGATAGCAACGTTAGAAGTAGACTAACTTACATGTCTGAAATCTACTTTTAATTTCACTAAAGGTTAGAAATCAAATTTTAATGAAAAAAATTATACCAATCATGTAACAGGCATATTGATATATTTACAGTGCATATTTGTTTGCATAATATATAGATGTATGTATTGACCCTCAACACACATGGCAGGATTCACTGAAATGTAGCGTTGACTTTTTTAATTACCAGAGGAGAGGGAAACACTTTTTAAAAACTTTTCAGTTCCTGGGAGTATTAGTACTATGAAAGTAGCATCAAGCTTCTGCAAGAAGGTCCCCTACCTCTCAGAGTAGGTTATCTGGCTAAATACAAAACTCCTTTCCTACAACCTGTTTGAGAGATGAATTTCTGTGCTCGCTTTCAACAGTATTTTAGTAAAGTCAAAACTAAAAACTGAGAAAACTTTAAAAAAAAAAAAAAAAAAAGAAAGTACCCACTGAATCACAGGGTATTCTGGAATTTCTTTCACCAATTTCACTTCAGGCAGTCTGTATAACATCATGCAATCTATGGATGACTCCCTCTTTTTTCTCATTCCAGACTCTCATGGAAGGGAAACTGGTGTTGCTGCCCTCAGCAGCCCGAAGATATTTGATCTAAACTTTGGTATACTGCATCCTTGGGAGAGGATAATTGCACTGCAGAAGTTAGACAGATACCAGCTTTACTTCCCTGTAACAATGGGGTTAGTTCTCAGGCTCACAGGAGTTAAAAGTGGTGGCTGCTGACCCATGGTTAATGAGGGGAGGGGAAGGAAACCTCAGCACCCCACCTGCAAGCCGAAGACCATAGGAACATGTTACCTTGGAAGAACTCTGATCTCCTGCTTACAGAAGGTAAGCTCCTGTTTAGACCCAAGATCCTATCCAAATGAAATGCAAACACCTCGCTCATGTCAAGGGGTCTTTTGATGATGCCACAGTGACCCTGATTACAAGCGGTTCCTGTGGTGCTGGGACCTCTGGCAAACACTACCAGAACTGCTTTGTGAGAAGATGTTTCTTGGATGCTCTCTATATGAGAGTCTGCCAGCATGCGCATGTTTAGGATGTCGTCTTTGCTCAGCCATGAGGGAGAACTCTCGCTGTAAATCCTGATATTGCTTTCCTCAGGTTGGGGCTGTGCCTTTATAGCTCCAGAAATCCCTCCGGGTCTCCCATGACCCCTCTCCCTGATTGCCATTCCTTTCTGCCTGTGTTCATCCAGCTGGTGTTCTCTCGCCTCCAGAGCTATTGCCGCTCCCATTGTGCCCGTTGCATGCATGGCCCTCTCTGGCTGTTGGGCAAAGGCCTCTTCCCGGCCTGTGAAAGTGGCTTTTGAAAAGCGCTTCCCATGGGATAAAGGGATTGTATGTTTCTTCCTGCGCTTTGGCTTCACTGTGCCTCTAATATTGGCAGGCTTGATGCGCTTGGACCGGAGGGTGATATAAACGACATTGGGTGGCAGCAAGGTCTCATTGCTACCAAGCTGGGGTTCCTGGAAATTGGCTGGTAACAGGGTGCCATCCAGTGGGATGCCCAGAAAAGGAGTTTGGGCTGCATCTTGGAGACTTCTGGAACTGATCTTTTGATGTCCTTCTTTGTGCTGGGGTAAAACATGAGCCACTTGACTGATGAGGAATCCCAGGTAGATCACGCACACAGTGCCCACTAGCAGATTCCTCCTTGTCCTTGGGTGCCTGCAGGTCCAGAGCCTCAGCACCCGTGGGGAGCACAGGCAGCAAATAAACAAGTTTTTGATTTTACTTGGCTGATCAAAGGTGGTCATCTCGCTAGTGAATCCACATGATGAAAAGAGCACAGAGTCTTCTGTATGTTCCAGCCAGGATGATGATGCATGATTTCCCTTCCACGTTTTCTATTTCCCCTTTTCCAAATAGCTTCCAGAACAGGTCAGGGACAGAAGCAGTTGATATGCCTGGGAATGTGTTTAGCACTAGGGATGCTGACGCTCCACCTTCTCAAGCTGTTAAATTCTTATCAGCCACCACAGAGGAAGTGATTGGCTTCAGAGAATGAATGGAGATAGATGCATAAGCAAAGTTTACTGCCTTGTAGTCTAAAAGATCTGAAGTATCTCATTTGCAAGCTGTAAAAAGAAAATATTCCATTTCTCACATATGGCATCTGTGGTTCTATATTTTTAAGAGATTGAAGTTCTAGAAATTTGACATTATTTAGACATCTAGAAGTTTGTCAGGATACATCTTTCACTTTCTCATTACAGTATAAATTAAAAACCAAAATCATGAAATAAAGGCTCAATTTGGAAGAAAAACTTGTCAAATCCAGATCATTGTCACCTTTTTCTTATGAGACAAAGTCTTCACTAAATCTCATGTTATGGAAGTGCTGTATATTATACAATATTAACCACCAGTAACTGCAGTAGTTAAATATGCACATATTCACTAATATAAAAACATATTAGCAGTGCCAAATTTCCCTAGTTGAATATAGTTCACATAATTCATAACCACATTAAATATGAAAAGATGGTTAATTCTCTTCACTTTTGTGAAGCCATAGATAGGATCTAGCTATAGTTTTTCAAATAAAATGTCAGTGGCTTACAAATCCTCTCAAAGAAACATAGAATAAGTGCATGTTTTATAAATATATTGATATAAAAATATAAAATCTCTTACCTATTCAGCTTGACACATCCTTCGTTCTGGTAAACTCCTTAGGTTAATAAAAGTAACAGCAAAAGCTGTTCTAAAGTAAAAAGTAAAAAATAGCAAAACTATTCTAGCACATATTTCAGCTTTAAGTATGGTTCACATTTAGGTATTTCATTGCAAGCTAAATGCTGTTTGGAAGCTAACTGTACTGAGAGATGTTTTGCATGGGAACTGACATAAACTTAAATGAACCTCACGTTATTAAAAAAAGACAACAACAACTAGAACAAAACAAAAAAACCTACCAAACACAAACCAAAAACCCCTGCAACAACCTAAAAAAACAACGAGCAACTTCTATTTTAAATTCTGAGATGAAAAGTCCTGTGAAGTATGTGCCTTCCAATAGGGCATTCCATTTATAACTCCTGAGGGCCCTCTAGTGCACTGCATGCAAATGTATTGAAGAAATTCCCGTTTTCCACGTTTGTTTGGTTGGGTTTTTTTAATTTAAAATTACCCCTGTGCCTCCTGAATTTTAGAACTTTTGGGAATCATATGTTCCTGTGATGAGAAATGAAAAACAGATAGTGGCTTTTAAAATGTTAGTAACAAGCTATTAAATAGCTCAGGAGTGTTTCCTATTTGTGCTTTTGATAATGAGACATAACATAGCTGCTATACAGATGGAAAAATAAAAGCAGAGAAGTTAAGGGCTTGTGCAAAGCTAAGCAGTGAGACACTGGCAGAACTCTGACTTCTGACTTCTTGCCTAGTCTAAGTACAAAAAATAAAATGTGTATGTTCACTGTAATTCAAGCTAATGGAGATATTCCCTTCATAAATAACACTAAGGGGAACAGACAGTTAAGGAATGAGTTTATGTTTCAGATGACTCCAGTCTGAATTTAAAAAACTTTGTGAGTGGATTTTTTCACTGGCCATCACTTTACTTTTTGTCTAAATGCATACTATTGTGTTAAGATTTCAGCATTCGTGCCCATTACCAGGAAAAGTACCTTCGTATTACCTGCTTTTTCCAAATCTGAATTCTTGGAGGAATAGGAGTTGAAGAAATCTCTCTGGCCACATAAGTTATTCTCTCTTTTAGTTAAAACTAGAATAAAGAGATATATCCCAAACAAAGAAGATTAATTCAAAAAGCTCCAGATAAGTGTATCAATAAAGTCAGTAAAGATGTGGCTACTGCTGCTTAACATTTCTTATACATTAAAGAAGTTGCCAGAAATGGAAATTATTATATCAGTCTTAGATGCTTGAGGGTGCCTCTGAAAGATAGAAGGTGGCTAGTGAAAGGTACCAACTTTGCAATCCGTTTGACCAACATATACGGTACATGGCTCACAGTGAGAATGGCCTCCTATAGCCTATTTAATGACAATGCAAAGTAATGTAAAATATCAGCAAAGTTATATGGCTAAAGCCAGGGTAAATGAGAGTAACTGGATATGGCAGCCTGAGAGTAGTATTTCACCCACAGAGCATATTTATTTTCTCATGAAGACTTTTTGAAATGTCTAAGATAGGCTTCTCCCTGTAAGGGCAAATAATGGAAAGAAAAATCTCAGTTACACCTCCTGGATTCTGTTTTGACTTACCACTGATTTTTGCAGCAAATAATTCATCACGAAGCTTTTACTCCACTATATTTCTTCCAAGCGTCTTTGTCTTACTTTGGGGGATTTTACTTTAAATTGCTAATGGCACACTTGCTTGAGCTGCAAATGTATCACAGTGCAACAGTTGTTTTTAAATGTCCAGTTCTTGCAGGTAGGCAGCAACATGACCTGCCCATTTCAATCAAGCAGTGCCAAACCAGTTCATTCCAATTAGTAACTCCTTTCCTTTTCTATGACAACTCTTAAATGAAAATTTTGGAACCTATATAACCTACAGCTCTTCAAAGATAATTTAGAGGAAACTAAAAGGATATGGAGAATTGTTCTTGACTCATTTTATTTGTAGCCTTGAAATCAAAATGTGGTGCACACACTGATGTACAGTGTAGACTGCTGAGGGTTTTTTGGGGCTTTCTAATTGTGATGATAGCAATAATATTTCCTTTATGTTTCATGTTCAGAAGGGAGAACTCATTCTTTTAAACGTTGCATTGTTACATTCTTAAAAATTCAACTAAACAGGATTCGATATCTTGTTAATTTAACTGATATTCACCTATAATTTTGGATCTTTAAAAGACAACATATCAAGAAACATTCTTTTTTTTTTTATTTTTTAGCTCTTCTGGTGTACAACTCCAGCACCCTTCCAGATTTCACAAAATAATTAAGTCTGGAATGGCTATATATATATATACGTTTGGAAACATATATATATGTTTGGAAAAGACACATTTCTTTGTGTTTCAGGAAAGAAAGTACAATATTTGGGTGGTATTCTTTTTGGAATCATTACTAACTCAAAACTGTAGCAGGGCACTAAAGGGCATTACTGAGCTGACAGGGTACTTCCTCCATGGTCATAAAATATTCAAGACCAGTATTTTTTAAAAAGTAGACTGAACAACGCTATCTGTCTGACCAAATTCTGGACTAGGTTATTGCACTTTGCCTACCTATATTTAGCCTATAATGTCAGTTACATTCTGTATTTATTCCTTGCTCTAAACTCTATTGCCATCTGTATCTATCAAAATCAAATTCTCATATCATTTCTTTATATATCCATATTTCATGGTCAGTGTTACCCCTTAAGTTTAGGAACACAGGAATATCAAAACCTATATTGGAGAATAGCAACAAATGGAAAAAGGGAATTGGAGAAGTACTCTCTAGTCCTTGACATTCCTAGGTATATTTTGAAAATGTAAACAAATGTCAGAATTGCGGATTTGCCATTATTTTCTTAGTTTTGTTAAACTTTTGAAATTCGTCTCCACCCGTACCTGAATTTGTTGAAAAAATCAGATCAACTTGTATTCATGGGAAGGACTACCACCCACCCAAACTGCTGCTGCTGGTGTTGCATGAGCTACAGACTCCAAAGCAGCTGGTGGCCAGCACTGCTGACAGCTTTCCCAGTAGGCAGTCTCTTGCCAACCTACAGGTGGACTGAGCCAATGACCACCAGTCACAAACTCCTGCATCTTGACTTACATACTGGCAACCTCAAAAAGTACCATCCAGTTTCTGAAATGCTCTGCTCCATTTTCGAATCTCCGAAGATGGAAAGATGATAGTAACCCATTTTTTAGGAAATAGCCAAATCTCGCTATTTCACCAGAAAGTTCTCAAAATTCCCTGTTCACAGGGTTTACACATAAATCATCCTCCCCTATGCAATGTCCCATAGCCTTTGACCTTTACATCCTTCTTAATCCTACCAAGTACAGCTTCTTCCTTCTCTTCTGAATTATTATTCACACTGCTTTTTTACAGCTTTTCAGAGGTGGTCTTTGTTCTTTAACTTTGATTAAGTACAGCCTTTTGGAATAGCAAATACTACACTTGGAGAACTAAATTAAAACACAGAGAAAACCATTTTCACCAATAGAGTGTTACAATATTATTATTAATGCAAAAAGCCTAGACACTAATATGTTTCTCTTCCAAAATGTTTGATTGGGTGTCATGTTTTACAAGTGTCAGTTTTGTATTTTGAAGAAATACATCTATTTCTTTATCTAACCTTTCCTTCCTGCTCCACTCAGTCATTTCAGCCTTAAGAGAAATGGGATTTAAAGATGCTTGGTTTTTGTTTAATTTTCCAAGATGTTTCATTTTGGTTCTTCACACTGTAGTTATGACTGGAGAAGTCACTGTGTTTCAGCAAAGAACGAAATACTGTGTGTGCTGGTTTGTGGAGCATTTTGCAACAAAAGATCTTCTTTAGGTGGACACTTGTTATATTCATAGAAGGCTCTAAAATTTGAAATGTGAATGTTGCCATTTTCCATTTTAGTAAACACCGTGCATTCTTACAGACTTCCTTTCCCATACACCTTTCATCTCCCACAACCTATGATTTCAATAAAACCAAACAGCACAAGTGAATGAACTAGAAATTGTCATTTTCAGGTGTTTTATTTATACTTTCAGTATCATTTCAACAGTTGTGTTGATGAGAAACACAATGCTCTGAAACCAGCATGAATAGAAGATACAGTGAAGAACAGATGAAACGGTGAGGAATAGGTATCAGTGCAAGTGGAACAGAGACAGTAATTAGAAGTAATTGCTGATGACTCCTTCGAGATCCATTCTTCCAAATAAAACCAGGGTCAGGATTTTTGGTAAACATTTCAACATGTTCAATATCAAGATTTTTCTGAAGCCCAAACTCAACACCCCTCTTTATCCCTGGACATTGCTAGGTTGCTTTTTGTGAGTGCTCTTGCTTTCTATATGCAGGGAGTTCAGTGTAAAAGATTAACATTTTCTCTTTTTTTTTTTTTTCCTAAGTAAAATAATGTAACACACAGACTCGCATTGCCTTTACAATAAAAAGCACCTCTCTTTTTCCATGCTACATTTGTGATTATCATATGGGATGTTTTTCCTCTTGGATGCACCACTGTTGCCATGGAGACATTCTGCAGTTCCTCTCTCTAAACTTCACATAGACATTTACGTTAAGATAATTGACAAATGGTGCACTCCTAGCTTTACAGACTCCATGGGACTGAGAACTTACTCTCTGAAGAAGAACCATACATCCTTGTTATGAACAATGCAGATTTGATTTGCAAAATATGAAGCATTATTTTAGATTTATGCTGTGTTTGTAAGGAGATGGATTTGAGCTACTCTGGAAACTGTACTCCAAGAGGACAGAGAGGAGAGAAATGTTTGCTTCGTGACTAAACATGCTGACTAATAGTCTGCGCTTAAACTTGCCCGAGTCAAATTCTTACAGGGACATCTGCAAAAATCTCTTTGACATTGTGCAAAAGATTTTTTTCCTCACTTGGTTTTGGTTGGGGAACAATGTGTGGGCTTCTCAGAGGAAATAGTGGTAATTTTTTTGTGCTTACAGGAAAAAACCCTGCTGTGTGCTGTCTGCCCAGCCTGGATACCCACAGAGTCAGCAGCTGCTACACAGCCTCGAAAGGTTCCTGGCCGTCCCAGCCCCGTGGCTCCACTGCCCCTCTGGTAGCAGCCCTGTCTTCAAACCATCTGTGTTCCCGGCCACATGCTGCCAAAACCAGGCGCCCTTTCTTCCATGGGTTGTATGATACCAGCAACAGCCTGCGAGGTACACAGGCGCCCACCCACTGGAAAATAACCGTCTCCTCAGCTGCCATTTAAGAGCGCGGCGGGGCAAAGGCGCTTTTATCACGCCGCGAGTGCCTCTACATTTAAGATTCTCTTAGTGTTTCTCCCTGGCCAGGCGGGCAACTGACGCTTCGGATGAACCCCTCCACCCCGCTAGGTCGCTGCCCTCATGACAGCTCCGCGCCGCAGACCGGGGCCGCCGCCGCGGTAGCTGCTGGCAGCTGGGCACCCCCACCTATCTCGCCCGCCCTTCTCCCGCGGAGGCCTTCCCCGGCCGGGGAAGCGGAGGGGAAAGAGGCGGGCCGAGGGGAGGGGCGGTGCAGCGGGCAGTGCAGAGCCGGTCGGTCAGCTGGAGCGGCGGGGGAAGCTGGTGCGGCAAGGGAGGCAGAGAGGGGCAGCGGAGAGGGGCGGCGGGAGGTGCGGCAAGGGAGGAGGGCCCAGGCGAGGTGTCCGCTGGTGCGCGCCCGTCCTCGGCCGCCTTCCGCGCCGCCGTCTGAGGCAGCAGAGCACCGTAAGACGTGCCGCGGCCGTTAGCCGAGTACAGAGCCCCGGAGAAAGGAAGGTGCGTGGCTGGAGACGGAGTGGTCATGAAGAAAACTAATCCAGCCAAAAGCAGCGCAGGCTGTTCGCAAGTTTCCTCTGCGGAGCAGTTGGGCTCCCGGGCCGGCTGGCGCCTCCTGCCGCAGCGGCCGGGGCCGAGGGCTGGGCCTGCACCGTCGTGTCCTGCGGGCACCGTGAGCCAGCCCTGCGGAAGCCCGGGCGCCTTGGCCTAAATAGAGGGAACGTCCACTGGTGTCGAGAGCCTAGCTGTGCGTTTTATCTTGTGCGATACTGCTCACTGAAAGCACTAAGGACGCTTTTCAAAAGCATTCGTTTTAGGGATGTGAGAAGCTTGTCAGGGTTCATGGTGTCGCCTGAGGACAGTTCTCTGAGATACCTTGGGACTGATAGGAGTCTTCTGAAATAAAGGCAAAAATATCCACCCTTAATGGCAAATAAGTGATAGGAGAAACATACAAATAAGCAGCCAATGTGATGTGTAACCTCTAAAAATACCCATTCAGTTTACAGAAACCGTTTCTTTCAGTCCTTGACAATGGCTTGGATCTGCCTTGAAAGCTGTCAAGGACAGGCTTCTGGATTTCATGCCTGTCTGCAGAGACCAGAGTGTTTAGAAAATCATGTCACTAGAGGTCTATGTTCAAAAAGGAGAGAAAAGAGTTCTGCAAAAATACTTTATTCAAATAAAGGGAGGGTCCACTGGCCATATCCCTGTGGGGTCTCTCAAATTGCCAGAGAGCGCAGCCCCGCTTTTATGCTACTTTCCCGACCACATAGATCTCTCTTCCTTTCCCCATTGGCTGAGGCACTAGGAAGATAAGGACTTCCCAATCCGCCTATTATATATCCCCCCTTAACATGTATACCCCCCTACATCATGCATCGTAAGTCTCATTAACTGCACTTTATGCCTCCCCTAGGAGGAGAAGTTAATATGTACAAGTCTATTAAGCCTGTGCAATCTTTCTTAAAAGTTCAAAAGTTTACAAATCCTTTAAATTCTAGGGTCCCAGCTGGTTTCAGCCAACCCTTACTGACGTTCCCAGTCCTAATTGTTTTTTCCTTCATGATATATTGCCACTCAAGCCAGCCAGGTTATCTCCTTGTTACATTGCAGCATCTTTATTTTTAAAGACATCCCTCTCTGAATCTTTTCAATAGCAAGGTGTTGCTGTTGCAGTAAGTGAACATCATAATTTGTTGTGTCTGTGCAAAGGAAGAAAATAGTGGCATATTTCTGAGGAAAGGGTGGAAATACAGACCACAACTTTCCAGTGAGGTCAACCAGTGATGTTAGTAGGGTAAGGTCAATGTGTGCCAACAAAATTCCATTATATTTCCTGCACAGCTTGGGAACCACAAAGTACCCTTCAGTAAGGGCTACTTAGTGGAAAAAAATGACAACCCTTTGATAAAAACTACTATTCCAATTGTCTCTGATTGAGTTTCAGATAGAACCACTGTGTTCTAATATCTTGCCAGCTTCAGCGAGTGCTTCTGGTTTGGCATTTGGTAGCTATGAACGTTTGGAGGCACATATGCTACAAGGCCATCTGGCAAGAACGGGATGGAAGAGAAGAGAGAGAAGAGAAGAGAAGAGAAGAGAAGAGAAGAGAAGAGAAGAGAAGAGAAGAGAAGAGAAGAGAAGAGAAGAGAAGAGAGAAGAGGCAAGGCATATAATGAACTCTCTGAAACTCTTTAATATCTAAAGTATGTGCAAGCATGTGCAAAAATAGTCAACTTATATGATCTGTGCCAGTTTGTTATTTGCTCTTGACATTGGATTATACAATCATAGAATAATTTAGCTTGGAAGGAACCTCTGGAGGTCATCTAGTTCAACTCCATGATGAAAGCAGTGCTATCATCAAAGTTAGAGTAGGTTGCTGTAGATAAAAGCATAACCTCAGCAGATGCAGTTCTTGGTGTCCTAAGGAGTCCAGTGAAGGTGAGACTGGAGGGTAAAAGAAGATGGAAGAGAGTGCAGCAGCTTAGCTCTTCCTTTTGTGCAGAACATGTAGTCACAGCACCCCTTGCAGATTTGGCAAATTTCCACCATCCTATTTCAGCTTTTTTCCTCTAGGCAGTAGCTGGTCCACCTACACTAGGGAATGTCAAACTGCATTAGAATGGCATTTGGTTCAGTGTGAATAGCATTACCTCAACAACAGGATTGCATGCACGTTTCTATAAATATGCCCCTATATACTCAACAGCATATTAATTACCCTGTTGCCATTTGAAGTTAAATTTCAAAATAGTTTTCTTCTGTGTAGTCTTTTCAGTGTGCTGTTGACTATATATGCAAAGATCATATTATTATGGTTGTCCTTAGAGCCACATTTTCCGTCAAAATCATAACCTGTATCACAAGTATGTATGTGGTATTTCTGTTGAGTGTAGTCTTAAAATGAATCTCTCACTTAAAAAGAAAAAGAAAGGAGGTTATTAATGGGATTTTTAAAAATCCTTGCTTTACTGTCATTTCGTGGAATGAACAAGGGAACTTTAGACACAGCATCTCCCTTTGTTCCCTACAGAAAAAAATGAACCTTTATACAAATTTTGTATTAACTAGAGCAATCCCTGTGGTTACCTTATGATCCTATATTGACTCCACTGCGGCATCTATAGAATCTCTGCACCCGTTCCTGGCTTATAGGCTATAGCTTCTTTTGCCAATTAAGGTTTTGTCTCACACCTGCTTTTTTACACACCCCAGTGTGACTGTCCCTTTGACTACAGGAATAAGGAATATTCTGATAAATCATCTCCCTAAAGCATCAGGGCTTCCCATACGCATTGCAGATTTGGGTCCTCCTAACATTTGATTGCATCTCTGCATTCAAGTTGTTGTTCATTTTCAGACATACTTTCCTCTGAAGCTGATTATGAGACACACCATAGTGATTTTTTTTTTTGTGCATCTCTTCTTAAGTTACTTCATTCACGTTTTACAGCAGCATTTCGTGGGATGATAAGTAGGGTCCTTTACATTTCAGATTTCTGAACTAGGTTGGTATTATGTAATGCTCCACATGTTTAATTTCACTCTCTGATTTCAGGATCTGTCAGGACCTGCAGCAAAACAACTCCACAAAAAGAGGCACCTTCAGAACAAAGATGAACATCGGAAAAGATCACAGTACTTCTACCATCAGCAATGGTACAGATGTCACTATTGGCTTTACCTTTTCCACAGTAGCTGTTTTTCTATTTGGGAAAAACTTTGTGCCCTGTTAAGAAATTTGGTACTGGGGATGGTAAACTTATTTATATTCTTTTGTCAATTTTTGGTATTTTTCCTAATAGGAATAGTATTTTATTGGCAAATATGGGAGCTCTTATAGCTAGAGTTTTTAGTATCATCACTGCCTTAATCCATGGAGAATGTTTTAATTTTCTTTGTCGTTATTTGGGTATAAAGTAGTAGTGTATTGGTTCATGTGCCAGATCTTTAGAAGAGCCTTTTTATGTGTTGGTGTGCACTTCAACAGTGATCATTTGCATTTCATAAGCATTTCACCATAGAAAGTGAAAAGCCCGTTCTACTACCCTTGCAGGTATTTTCAAATTCATGCAGTGTTATTTACACTGTAAAAGCTGTTGGACTTTGGAGTATTGGCTTTCAATTGTGGGCCTAATGTAAAAACAAACAAAAATTGAAATTTAAATACTTTTATCTGGTGAATTGGTAAGAGGAAACAATCACTTCTATTTCCTACTTGGAATTTTTTCACTTTACTGTACTAGGTTCATGTTGTATTTGCATGTTTATATGAAGTGTAGTCAATTACCAGATCTCTAGATGCATAAATCTGCCATTATATTGTTACATTACAGGCTTGATGTGACCTCAATCACTTCCTTGTGCCAAATACGGTCCTAACAAGACAAGGCTAGACTTTAAAGCTCAAGTCTTAGCTCATTTGGCATAAAGTTAACTGCTCTGCCTAGTCGATCCCTTAGAGAATTTGTAGAGATAGAAGAGATCTGTCCAGAGTTTTTATCATCCTCAGTGTCCTGGATTAGTGGAGAAACTTGAGCCCTGAGTTTTGAAAGAGTTTTGTCCTGTGCAGTCATCTCTGTTAGCTGCTTCCGAGGTGGTGGGAGAAGTTTGCAGTTACTGAATATCCTCTTTGTCAGAAGCCTACCAAAATTTTCATGTGTTTGAGAATCAGGGCTTCTGTAACTTTGTCCAACAGGGTTTTCTTGCAGCTGTGTATAAAGAATTAAGGAAAAGTTTGATGGCTTTATAACACCCCACCCTAAAATACATCTTTTGAATATATTGTAACATGGTTCGCTGAAATTCACAAACGAGGTGGACAACTTCCAATTTTTTCTGTATTATTTTATCTAGAACATAGCATGATAAGAGATTCACACATAATATTCTACAAATTCTCTATTGTATGCATTTGATATTTTCATAGGCATGTTCTTCCAGTGGATCCTCTGTGCCTCCATATGGATAGTTTCTTTGGTGGTCAATTTAATCCAGAATTGCCCCTGGTTTTGGCCTCTGGCTATGGTTGGGGGTTTTCTCTGGGCTACAGGTAGGGATTAAGAGATTATTTTTCTTGAAACTCAAAGTAATCCTAACCCTTCATAAAACTGTTCATATATAAGGTAGTAGAAGTTATTTGTCCTTTTTAAGTCTTGGTATTAATGGACCTGTACCCTTATAGCAAATATAATTTTATTATACTTATTTTATAAGCAGCAAGTTACCACCAAAAATAACTTCATAAATGCTACTGATGAAAAGTCTGTGCTTAATATATTTATTTAAAAATAATTGTATTTCTTACCACCTTGTAGTTGCCTACATTTCTTTGCCCTCTGAACATTCACAGAATCTAAATCAAAAATATTCAATATCACAGTCTAGTTTTTAATGGATTTTAATTTTGATTTTTGTATTTCAGGCAATGTTACAATTGTCCCTATTGTTAAAACTATTGGCTTAGCTCTTGATCTTTTGATATGGGCTTCTTTTAATTTGCTGGTGGGTTGGGCAAGTTCAAGGTGAGAAGTTTAAGTCTTATTTCATACATAATTAATGTTTCCAATTCTTCATTAATAACTGCAGTGAATACCCTATCAAAAAGAGGATTTATCCTATGTGTAGGATCTTTTTCACTCTCAATGGAAAGACTCAAGTTAATTATTTTATCTTTTTAAGTTTCCTCTGTCTCAATAGGAAGAAGAATGCACAGTGATGTTCATTAAAATAATTGATTGAATAAATAAGTTAATTTTTAATGTAAAACTAATACAGTGGTTTTGGGTTTTTTCCTACAACATGGGCTGATAAAATAATTTAAAATAATTG